>JAUTDX010001716.1:0-65066 GCA_030844895.1 Ambrosia x helenae | reverse complement strand
GGTGATGGCTGGGTTACGGCGTTGAGGATGGATGGTGGTCACCCGCTACCTCCGAAACCCTAAAAGGTTACGCATGTAAACGTTCTATGATGGTTGTGATTGTGTTGCTTGAGACCAAAAATTTGTCGTCGGCCGTTGCTGAACGTGTCCTTTGGTGGCTGTTGATTTTGTTCATCTTTATATCGGTCTTCTTTGAATGACTTTGGTATGTGTTTTCATTATGCCTATTATAACTGTTAATGTCATATGTTAAATGGAATTTGTAGCTTATTATTGTTATGTGGCGATGACGGAAAAAAGGGTTTTAGGCGATGATGTTGAAGAAAGGTTGATTGAATTGTTATGGCGAGGCGATAGTTTAGTCGCAGCCACAATTGATCGCCCTTTCTGAGCCTTAAAATTGTTTCTAAAAAAAGGTGAGGCTATGATGCGTTTTGAAAATGGAATCTGTAGCTTATTATTGTTATGTGGCGATGATGGAAAAAAGGGTTTTAGGCGATGATGTTGAAGAAGGGTTGATTGAATTGTTATGGCGAGGCGATAGTTTTAGTCGCAGCCACAATTGATCGCCCTTTCTGAGCCTTAAAATTGTTTCTAAAAAAAAGGTGAGGCTATGATGCTTTTGAAAATGGAATCTGTAGCTTATTATTGTTATGTGGCGATGACGTAAAAAAGAGTTTTTTAGGCGAAGATGTTGAAGAAGGGTTGATTGAATTGTTATGGCGAGGCGATAGTTTAGTCGCAGCCACAATTGATCGCCCTTTCTGAGCCTTTCCTCCGCGTCTGCTCCGCCTCTTGCCCTCCTCCTCTGGGGCTGCCATTAAGGTTCAGACAGCTTTTCGTCGTTTCTTGGTAATGTTTTTTTTGTAAACCTTAAATTCAAAATTTATATATTATTGCATTGTAATTACACTAATACAATGACTCTGGTTTACAGGCACGACGAAAGTTACGGCCTTTGAAAGGGCTTGTGAGGTTAAGAATGTTAGTTCAAAGTCAATCGTCGTCAAACAACAAGCAATAACCACTTTAAGATGTATGCAGACTCTGGCGCGTGTGCGGTCTCAGGTACGAGCCAGGAGGATCAGAATGTCTGAAGAAAACAGGTCCTTCAGAGAAAGCTTATGGAGAAACGCGACCGAGAGCTTGGCAACATGAAATCCTATGTAAGTTTTTTTTTTTCATCTTTGATTGACTATGTGTTTGGGTTCAAATAACTAAAACTTTTGGATTATAAATGTTTAGTTAGTTGCAAAAGAGCCAGAAACTGGAGCGTTCTGTATTGAGGTACCCTTCGTTTTATGTAATATTATTGAATATTCGGTTTAAAGCCCAAGCCAGGGTGGGTTGGGTCAACCCGCCAAGGCGCCAACACCTTTTCTTTTCTTTTTGTAATTTCATAAATAAGTGATACAGTAAATAGGATTACAGAATGATTACTAAAATTATGATTTACTTTCTTCAGTTAAGCTATATAGGATGTTGTCAACAACTAAAAATAACTTTAGTTTCTGCAGTAAGGAAGACGATTATTTGGGATATTTGATACCGTTTCCCTGTGTCTTTTTATTAGGAAGAGGGGCACTAGGTGGGTCATGTGGTTCAGTATGGTATCAGGGTGTAGCTTGTAGTTCAGGATCATGTTGAGGTTCTGGTGTAGAAGGCGGAACCGGAGAGTTCAGTCATGGCATGTGCAATATATACATATGGTATAGTCAGAGTCGAAGTCATTGGAGTCTATACATAAGTGTATAAAGTTTGGTTCAACCGTGTCGTTTCACCTGCTAGGGTCTTCGCGTGACGTATTTGTCACCGGAAAAGGTTGGCTCTGATAAATGGTGTCGTTTGTGCCATGTAAAACTCTTCAAACAGTAGATCATTTTTTTTGTTTTCCATCAGATATGTTTCAATATTGTTTTTTTGCGGTTGTAGGACTGGCACGTTAATGCAGGAAAAGAAAAGGAATCGAAGCGAAATTACTTGATAAATGGTGCAGGAAATGGCGACGCATGTTCTTAATGGGAGGTAAGCTGTAGAAGCTGTATATTAGTGATCTTACTGTTGCAATTTGATTTGGTGTTTATTTCATAGTGACAAATCCTATCAGTAAATTAGGATCTTGTGTTTGCTTGGTCAATCATAATTATATAAGTTTTAGTCAAGATTTTCTTTTGTTTTAAAAAACTATGAATTTTGTTTGGTCAAAAGGTGTAAAGGTACCAACCCTCACCATGTTGCACCACTACTGTATGGTAACACTAACAATAAATGAAACCAGACTTATAAATCAAAGAAACTATAGTTTGTTAAAAAAAGATATTATAGTTAGGAGAGTGCTACTTTGGTATACTTTGTTAAAATGACGTCTTTAATGAAAGCTTTTTTTATGAATCTAATTTAAATGAGTATAAATTTGGGTTTAATGCGTACAAGATGTTATCTCAAGGACATGTATGTATTGTGAATATGGGTTTAGCTCATTCCTGCGTCTTTTGTCTACCTTAACTACTTTTAGTGCACGTTTTTACTATTGGCGTGTTGGATGGTCGGTTTGCATTCGTACTAATAACCGGAGAATTGTGTTTGTTTTATGTTTATTTACCAATAGTTGTTTTTGTCGCCATCAATTTGCTTCTTTTTCTTCTGCAGGAATTAGTTTATGCTTTCGGTGTCGCTACCAGTTGGTGTTGTTGCTTTATGATTTTATTATTAAATAGAAACATTGAGGTAATTTACCATGTCTTTCTATAAAACATATAAAATGCTACTGATGAAAATATATCTTTTATCATAAAACAGGAATGTTAGTAATTGTGTTGTTACTAGCTAATATCTACGTTGCTCCTCTATGAGCCTGACTTTTTTTTTTTGGCAACCGCATATGACTGAAACTCCTCCACCTAAGAAAGGCAAGAATTATGGCAGCATCAAGTAGAACATGAATCACTGCTTTGCTGAAAATCAACAAGTGGTTGGTTCGAACTATTTTTGCAATTTACTAAAATACTAAGTTTGATGAACTGCATAAACGAACAAATGTAAGAACGGGATTGGCCTTCAATCTTTTAACAATGACTAAGGTGCAATCTGCTATATAAGTAAAACTCGCGTCAAATGACCAAGATAAAAAAAGCGAGCACAAAAAACTAAAGATGGAAAGCCCGTCAAGGCTGGTTAGGTGGTCGAAAAGCCGATTCGAATTGCTGGTCGAGATCACAAGGCGCGCATGTCCTAAAATACTTATGTTATCTTAAGAAAATTAGTATCACATTATTATGTCATATGCAACCATATTACTGTTAAATTACATAGCATTATTAGACCAATACATATTATGTTAGAAACAGATTACATAAACGCGCAACGCGCGTCATATAATCAAACTAGTACAACATAATTCGACAGGGTAATAATAATAATATTTTATTATTTTCCATTTGGGATCTAATTTAGTGATTGTGGATGTATTTACTACATCACAATTGTACAATAAAATTAAAGGGAAATAATAAAATACCATGTGATATAGTTTTTTAATGTGTTTTTTGTTTTCTTATTGATTGTGTTTATATGGAGGTGCCAAGGAGCTTTTGATTTGAGTTTGAGTTTAGGTGGAGAGTCTTCGGCTTCACTGTGAGAAGCTATTTTTTTATTTTAAAGTTTAGGGATTTGATGATATGTTAATATGAATATGAAAGAATGGTGTTTTGTTAAGTGATGAAATTTCTTTGTTTTTTAGGGATTGTGAGAGCTTTCTTCTGTAGTTAATTCTTTTGTATTATTCATGATAATATTTTGTATTTCATACACATTTTTAGAAATTATGTATATATGTCAAAAAAAATCATTATGATCTTTAGTAGTATAGTGTGTTGTCAAATTGCTCTTTTTACAGTGTAACCGATTGAATTGGTTACATAAGCACATTAACTACGATACCTATGTAAATATGTAAAATTGCTCTTTTTACAGTGTAACTGGTTTTGAAAATGTAACAGTGTAACAATGTAAATACATAAATGTAACAATGTAACAACGTAACACATAAGTTTGTTACAGGACCAATCTGACTTATTGTTACCTATTAAAAGGTTAAAAAATTGAAAAAATGTAAAGCAAGGAAAAAGAGAGGAGAGAGAGTCAGGAGGAGAAGAGAGATGAGAGAGGAGAGATCGATGAGAGAGAAGAGAGATGGACAAAATACCTATATTACCCTTATCCTTTAAAAAATAAAAATGATATGTACTTTAGTGAAATAAAATAATCAGGATTAATCTCAACCATAGATGCTTGTTGATCAATGGCCACCATTGAGTTTCATGGGTTTTCTCCAACTCAAGGGAGTTTCTAAATTATCCTTATCCTATATATATATATATATATATATATATATATAATATATATATATATATATATATATATATATATATATATATATATATTACACATCCCAAGTGAAGTTTGATACAATGGGTCTTTCTCACTAATTTATGGGTTTTTACACACGATAAAGAAAATGATAGGTATTGATCGATGTCGTTAGATCGGTCAAAAACAAGTTTAAAAATTAGTTCCTAAATAACCTAACTAGTAAGGATAAGTAGGGTGTTGATCCACAGGGAATTAGTGGAAAATTATAGTTTCGAATTAATTAAACTAAACTATGAAATTTTAACTTAAATTGATGTAAAGAAAATAAATTAATTTAGAATTGATTTGCAATTAAACTAAAAATAGTAAATGAATGAGAGTGGTTAAGAAAACAGTAATAAGAAAGGTAATGCTCTCCAGGGTTCAGGTTGATAAAACACAAATGATTACGTAAAAACCAGTGGGAAGTCATTAATGGCGATTAAGTGTATGGCTAATTAAGTGATAAATGGTGGAGTTAAACTTAAAGTGTTCTAATCACGCATTACCAATTCAATAATATGAGACAAAGATTAATAAACAATTCATATTAAAATGTTTATTAAATTAAACTTCAACAAAACCGAATATTCTAAATGAAAAATCAAAATTCGATCTTAACTTAATGAGTTAACAAATTCAATCCCAGTATCTAGTGTAATAAAAAAAGAAAAAAAGTAGATGTGTTCGAACCCTACACCCAGAAAGAATCACCTTGCATCTCGTCCCTGTGTACACCCAAATTTGTTTTGAGATCTCCTACATGCATCCCTAATTGTTGTGCGAAATGTTTTTTTTTTTTCAAGAATGTTAAACCCGTCCAAAAAACCTCTTTGATTTGCATCGAACTTAATCCCCTCCCCTGCAGCCGTCATCCCCCTCCAAAAATAATTTGTCGTCAAAAGTTTTTTTTAATCTCATCCCCCACAATTCCCACCGACCTTGTTCTTAATTAAACCGAACGGTGTGGGGTCGGCATAAACTCGTCATAGTGTAGCTTGGGGCGGCTACACCACCCCTTACCCCGTCATCGTCATGGCCAGCATGGGGAAGACGTTGGTGCTGGACCTGCTCATTGGTAATTTGTTTTTTTTAAAGGGAGGGAGTTCCATCTCCCACCCCCTTGCTCCCATCTCCATCTTGACTAGCTTATCACACAATGACGTGACTAGGGCTGCAAACGAACCGAACGAACACGACCAAGGCCTTGTTCGTGTTTGTTTGTTAAGAAAATTATGTGTTCACGAATAGTTCATAAACACTTACCGGACGAGATTTTCTGTTCTTGTCCGTTTGTTAAGAAAACACTTATCTTCGTGTTCGTTTGTTAATTTTGTTCATGAACGCAAGTCAACACAAAGAAGTGTTCATGAACGGAAGCAAACACAATCGAACATATATTAACTTTTGAACAACATCGAATTCACATACATTAAGACATTAGCTAGATCCCTCCAAAATACAACCTAATTGTCCAAACATACATAGTAATGGAGAAGGGCGTTGGGTAAAATAAATAAAAATAAAAGAATATAAAAAAGTATAAAAATTAAAACCTTAATAAACTATCGAACACAAACGAACACGTTACCGAACGTTCAAGAACATAAACGAATGACCACGACATCTGTTCATGTTCGTTCGTTTAACCAAACGAACGAAATTTTAAGTTCGCTAAACGATTCATGAACTATTCGTTCAAAGTTCAGTTTATTTGCATCCCTAGACATGACACTTACGCGGCGGCCCATCCTCAGATCACTACCCTCCTCCACGCCTCATAGCCTTATAGCCCATATTTTTTTGTTGACAAGCCCATTTATTGGCATTTTCAAGTGCTTAGCAATATTAGAACATTCACATCAAGTCCATCATATTATGTGAGTAAAATTCTCATATTTTTAAAAGTAGTTTTCAGAGGTTATGAGTAGGGAAGAGAGAAAAAAATATTGTTCATTTGTATATTTAGGAGAACACTATTCCACCCTATTTATATTTTAATATTTTGAAATGGTTGTAAGTGGATAATAGAGAACATGTAACTATAATGATATAAAAATATTATTTATTTGAAGGGAAGATAAAAAAAATAATGATTTTTAGTGTAATTTAATGTAATTACATTGATAGTAGAAGCATAAATTTTAGTGATTTTTTGTGTAACATTAATAAAACAATAAAAAAAACCTTTTTCTTATCAATTTAAATTTTCTTTTCTTTTCTTACATCAACTTTTTCTCTAGATGAATTCTCCATTAACTGTACAATACTTGCCCTTGGCAATTATAGCCTAGTGGCATCTTATGATGTAATAATTCTTTTGGACCATTTGATCCTGAGTTTGATTTTCACGAGGTTTCTGAAATTTATTAGATATCATTCTGAATTGGTGTATACGCATTATTGTCTAAGGTGGGAGGGGCATTTACAGTGTAGTTTTTTCATTCTCACTGATTTCTATCAATCATGTACTGTTATATCATTTCACTGATTCAATTCACTGAAACAGTTTTTTAGAGGCAACACTTCACTAATTCTTTATCCAACAATTAATTATTTTCACACATAATAATAATATATTACTCTTTCCAACCTTTTCTCCTTTCTCTCTCTCTCTCTCTCTCAATATATGCCACTGACAATCTCTCTCCTCTCTCTCTCGTGAACAATCCCGTTAGATAGAGGCAACAAAGGTCCACGTGACCCCTACCAGCACTACGGCGACGGTGTTACCATGCTAGTAGTGGGGTACCTGTGACCAAATCTGGTTGTGCCCGTCCCCCCTAATATAGATAGATAGATATGATCGGGTGGTGCTATTTGCGGCACGAATGCACGATGATACTCCAATGATCTGTTAGTAATAAAAATTTGTTAAATGATCATGTGGTAACACTGGTGACACGATGATACTACAGTGTTAAAAAAAAGACATACAAAACTTAAACGATTCCAAGAGCCTAGATATTAGATAACACGATAAATACATTTTGTATTTTTTATTTTGTAAATTAACTCTATTATTAATATTAATATTAATTATACACGCGACACACGAAGATCTGCACAGTCCATGATAAGATTTATGTTAATAAATAATTCTTGTGTAATCCTTAACCACGTTTGCAAGTTGACTTTCGTGATCCTCACTGTTAGAGAATTTATTTCTCTAATGCATAAAAAATTATATTGGTCTTATTTAAGATACGATAAACTACAGTTTTATTTGTGAAGATAACAATGATAAGCAGTCTAATGAGATTTGGTAGAAGAAGCTTCACACAGTTGTCCACAGAGAAATCATCAAACCATCTTCTCCAACTCCTTCTCATCTTAAAACATACAATCTTTCATTGTTTGATCAAATTGTAACCAACACGTTTACCCCTATAGTTGCATTCTACCCAACAACCAACGTTTATGGTAGTTTTCATGATAAAACACCTGACCTGAAAAAGTCTTTATCTGAAACATTAACAAAGTATTATCCATTTGCTGGTAGGCATCCAAAAATTGCTCCTACATTTGTCGATTGCAACGACGATGGAGTCGAGTTCCTTGAAGCCTCCATCGATAGCACACTATTTGATTTCCTCCAAAAGTCGCAGCATGAAGATTTCAATCAGCTATGTCCAAATGGTCTAGTATGGTACGAGTCAAACTACAATAAACTTGATCAAAGCGACAATGTGGCTCCATTAGCTATTCAGGTTGTTAGCTGAGCTTATTATCAATTACAGTTATTTTTACTATTTTAGTTTATTATTTATATATCTCTAAGTTTGCTTCTTCTTTTTTTGTTCTTTTTAACGGCGAACGCACAGTTCCCAAAAATCTACAACTAAAACCCACGTAATGCTTATTTTTATGGGACTTGAACCCACACTACTTTGGTGCGGAAATACAATCAGTGCCACTAAATCGTCCATATCTTTAAGTTAGTTATTTTCCTATCTTTTGATTCAATATTATAATAGTTACTTTTTTTTTTGAACAAACAAACGGTGCACTTTTATTTCTCAACTCCAAAACATACATCGCCAAAAGACAGTTATACAAATAAACACCCAAACCTAGTTAGCAAATTGCTACCTAGGATAGAACCCAACTAACCTCAATTACATACAATTAAGACTAATCGAGTTACCACCCCAATTACCCAAGTTCCAACTCAACCATTATCATATACTGAGAAGCACCACCACTTAGTTTTATCAAGGTTTGGCTCGCGTCCCCTCTTCGTCATCCACAAGTAAGTCTCAAGCTTGATATGTTAGATTTACCATTCGTTGATTAGCTTTATCATTACCTTTTTCATTGTAATCGTGCCTCTATATTGTTCATCGACAATTTTACATTTATTTTGAATTTTTTTACAGGTTAACCACTTTGAATGTGGAGGAATAGCTCTCGGTGCGTCGTTATCCCACAAGGTAGCCGATGTCAGTAGTTTGATTTCGTTCTTAAACGACTGGGGTAAAGTGACACGATATATGTCCAATGACTCGAAACATGAATGTTCTATTGAACCATACTTCAATTCTTTTCAACATACAAACCTAAAGTTCTCTGGCTTTTCTATTGCTGGTTCAAATGATTGTATCACTAGGAGTTTCATATTCCCTAACAAAAAGATAAATGATCTTAAACACAAAGTCACAACCATGACCAAAGAATCAAGACAGCCCGTTACTGACCCTACTCGTGTGGATGTTTTGACATGGCTACTTTATAAATGCGCGGTGGCAACAACTAACAAAAACGATTCGCACTCGTTTAAAACCCACTGGTATTAGCATTCCAACCAACATAAGGCGCAAAATGATCAAGCCGCTGCCCGAGAATAGCATAGGGAATATTCTTGCGGTTATAGGGGTTCAAACAAAGAATGAAAGCGAAATGAAACCCGAGTTTTTCATCAACGAGGTCAAGAAGAGAAAGATGGAACTAAGAGGCCTTAAAGATCTTGAAACCGTCTTCGAACATTTCTGGAAAAAGGTTTTGGATGCTGATGTACAAAAGCAGCAAAGGATACTCGATGTATCTTATGTTTGTACAAGTATGTGTAGGTCTGCTGCATATGAGATCAATTTTGGGTGGGGAAAGCCAATGAAAACAACTTTGGCTGGACATGCTGGAATGAATAGCTTTGTTCTCATGGATGCACCTAATGGGGATGGTATTGAAGCTCTTGTGTGTTTGAAAAAACAAGACATGGATGTGTTTCAAAATAATTCTGAGCTCCTAGCCTTCTGTTAATTTCTCTTATGTTTGAATTCAATAAGTTTCCTAATTCCAGTGTTCTGAAATATTAAGTTACTAGTTTATCCCGCAAGAGCGTCTCCGGAGAGATATATTCTAATTCAAATATAGCACCATCTTAATAAATCTAATAAAAACTCTAATATCACAATCTTCCATAGCTTTCAATACGTTTCTACAACTACTGTCAACAACCAACAAACTATAAAAAGCTTCTAATTCAAACAATCATGAACCAAAATTGAACTTACCAGTTACCAACAGTCATTTACTTATAGTTATTTAACATCAATACAGCTGAATTCAAACTTATTGCTGATAAAGATCTACTCAAAATACATAAACATAATCACATCTCTCCAATCCCTCACACTCAATCACTGCATGTCCATAGTATTCTAATCAGTAATAACTCCTATATTCCCTAACCTAAAACCTAATCATTAATCAGCTAAACAATCACTTAAGTAAGCTGCAACTATTTAAAAGCTCATTAAAATTTTCTAGTAACTCACATTCTAATGACACCTATAATTCTTAACATAAATAACCAAACAATTAGCTTCAAATATACCTCAAGCGAATGGTTTTGCATTTGCTTCCTCAAGTGTGTAGGTTTCCAAAAATAATCACCACATGCTTCGCAAACATTCATCCTTCGACCTTTTTGTTAATCTTGTTCATCATTTATACACTACTTTCTCTTCAAAGTCATCCTAAATTACAAATCATATTTCAACATTAATACCTAATAAATAATCAAATGTGCACCAATTACAAACCTTGTTATAGATATATAACTATTACTAAATAAACAAAACACAAATGAATCATTTTTTATAATCATCATCAAATGTGCTGCAAATAAATAAGTACTATACAATATCATCATTCTGAACATGAACGAAGAGAATTCAAAAGATTACAATGTTCTATAAAAAATACAACCAGAAGATGAACACATATATACTTGATGATAACAATCGGTTCTTCCAAAGAAAAAAAAAACCATTAAGAAACAATCTATAAAATCACTGATTTATAGTTAGTAATCATAAAGATTGCATGAAAATAGAGTATTCAAGAAAGTTGACCAAAAGTCAAAACTGATAAGAAAAACCAAACCTTTATCCAAAAATTCACAACAATCAGTTCTTTAAAAATTATTAAAACATACCCATAAGAAAATAGACATAAAAATCTCAACAAAATAAACAAAAGCCCCAAAAATCAATTGAGGCCCCTGAAAATAAATATGAGGATGCAAAGACCTAGATCTACGTAACAATACAAAAATTAAGCAACTGTAAGCAAAAACACATTACAAATAAAACTAAAACCACTTGTAAAGTATAAAAAACACTATGAATAATCAAATAACATCGAAAGCAATAAAAATTAATGTGGATAATAATAATAATAAAAGCGAACCCGATGGAAGAGAATCAGATGGATCAAGGGACAAGTGAAACGGCGTATTGTTGTATGAATAATTTTGGATTTTGTAGGCGGCTGGTGAAGGAGAGCGAGAAAGGAGGAGGCGATGTGGCAGGAGGAGAGAGAGGCGGCGGCAATGGTGGCATTAGGAGAAGGAGGAGAGGATAGGGGAAATGAGGGTTTTTATGGTTTGGGGGAAGAGAAGAACTGTATATATGTAATGGAATTTTATTTAAATTTATTTAAATTCTTACAATTTGCCACATGACACATTTAAGGGGAGGGGGAGGATTGCACCAATTTGGGAGTATATGTTTCTGGTGAACAGGTATTTAGTTTCAGGTAATCGGGTCGGGTATCACCTAATACCATACCCCGTCCCATACCCGCAAAATGGTCCGGGACGTTAACGTGCCCGAACATGTCGAAACAGTCCGGGTCATTAACGGCCCGGTCGGGTGAAATTGATCTGGGTAGTTAACGAGCCTGGTAGGGTCGAAATGATGCAGGTCGTTAATAGGCCGATTTGGGTCGAAACGGTCCGGGTCAGTCGGTTCGAAACGGTTAGGGTCTATAACAGGCCTAATCCGGTGAAAACAGACCGGGTCGTTAAGCACTTGTCGGGTCGAAATGGTCCAAGTCATTAACAGCCTGGGTGGGGTCGAAAAGGTTCGGGTCGTTAACGGGTCGGTTTCCATTCGAAATGATCAGTGTCTTTAACGAGCTCGATCAGGACGAAACAGTCAGGGTCTTTAACTTGTCGAATGGTTCGGATTGTTAACAGGCCTAGTCGGGTAAAAACGGTCCAGGTCGTTAACGGGCCCGATCGGGTCAACAGGGTGTGGGTTGTTAACGGGCTAGTCGGGTCAATGGTCCGAGTCGTTAACTGGCCAGAATGGGTCGAAACGGTTTGGGTCATTAACGGCTCTTGTCGGGTTGAAATGGTCCCGGTTGTTAACAGCCTAGTTCAGTCGAAATAGTCCAGGTCGTTAACGAGCCTAAATGAGATGAAACGGTATAGGTTGTTAACGGGCCTAGTCAGGTAAAAAAGATACAGGTCATTAATGGGCCCTGTCGGATCGAAACAGCCAATTTCATGTCGTTAACGTGCCAAAACAGATCAAAACAGTCAAGTTCGTTAAAGATCACGTTGGTTTGAAACAGTATGGTCAGTATCGGCCCCGGTTGGGACTGATCGATATCGTTTGGTTGGTCGAAAATAAGTAAAAATATAGTATAGTGAAAGTCGAGTCGTCTCCATAGAGAAATGGTGAAAAGTTGTAGCTTTTAACTAAGTTAATTAATTTATTAATTAAGTACTTTGTTTGATTGGTTTGAGTTCTAAAGTAAACGAACTAGATTATGATTTGTAAATAATTAGTAAAAAGAAAGTAACCCCTTTTGGATTCCGGTTCAATGACTCACCCAACCTTGTTTCATCTAGTTAGATATGACATAGACATGGTCTTGGAATGGTTTAATTCAAGTGATAAGTAAAGACAATTTTTCATAATAACCTATGCAATCTACTTACCAAACCATATGTGCCAAAAACTCTTTCAATAATCAAACTACTGACGATGCAAGAAAACCGAATGCGAATGATAAAATACGAGCAATTGCAACATACACAACTGGTTTAACTTAATAAACCACAAGCATTTTTTTTTTTTTTGAAAATTAAAATTTCAATAACCAAAAAAACGTCTCAAGCGTCTTCAATGAGAAGACCCAAGAGAACAAAACCGGAATTACATCAAGTCTAGAGGGTATTTACACCAATCAAACCAATGCTTAACTTTCATCTTAGACCTATGCCTAACCCAAAAGAAAGATATCGACTTTATATATTCTACGACTTCGGTAGCTCTCCTAAATTTATTGTTGAAAACTATGGCGTTCCGCTCGTTCCATAAACACCACATGGTAGTATAGACAATCCCCCTGAGCAACTTTTTCTGATCCGTGTCCAAGGTAACTGTGTCCGGAAACGTCAGCAAATCCTGGACGTCGAAGGCGACAATCTGCTGTAATCTGCACCACGAGGCGAGGCGAGGCGACACGATACCAACTTCTGCAAAAAACCAACATCCTGTGAATAAATGCATAGCAGATTCTGTAACAGTCTTACACAGCGGACACATCGGATCAGACATGGTAATCCCTCTTTTCTGCAAATGATCTTTCGTAGGTAGACGATTAAGGCCAGCTCTCCAAATCAGCATCTTATATTTTAAAGGTGTTCAGTCCTTCCATCTCACTTTCGACCATGCGTATTGTTCGTGTTTGTAAAAAACAGCTTCTTGGCATCCTGAACCTGATAAAGACCATCTGAATTACCTCTCCACTCCCATTGATCTTTGCCCTCTGCCCATTTGTAATCGTAAATATCCTGCAGTAAAGAGAATAATTCGGAGACTTCCTCAACAGAAGAAGGGGCTCTGCTCCAGTCCCACACCACGTCTCTGCCACTGCTAGAAATGTACACTCGCTTCGCCACTGAAATCCATTTATTCCTCTCTAAACAGAAAAGATTAGGATATTTATCTTTTAGGGGGATCATATGCAACCACACATCAGTCCAAAAATTAACATTATCTCCATCCCCTACAATTCCGACGAACAACCGGTTAACATATCTACCATCCTGCAGCCCCTTATCACACAGCTTAACAATGTTTTTCCAGCAATTGCTCGCGTTCTGAGAACAAGGCAGCATAGACCACTTACGGGAAGACCCGTTACAACCAATCATAATCTTTTTCCATAGACTAGTATCTTATCTATTAAATCGCCACACCCATTTAAGAAGAAGAGCGTCGTTTATATGTAAAAGCTTATTGAGACCCAAACCCCCCTCTATTTTAGGACGAGTAATGTCTTCCCACGCCACCCAACAAATCTTTTGACCAACACTCGATCCCGCCCATAAAAATCTTCTCATAACACCTTCGATTTGATCCAACACTGCAAAGGGAGCTTTATAGAGCGAAAAATAATAAATAGGAAGGTTTTCAAGACCGACTTAATGAGAATAAGCCAACCCCCCAAAGATAAAGTCTTCGCTTTCCACTTACTAAGTCTCGATTTAACCACATCCACAACCGGCGTCCAATTATTAATGCGGTTCATATTCGCTCTCACTTTAATCCCCAAGTATTCAAATGGAAAAAAGCCCCATTTACACCACAAAACCTCTAACATATTATCAACTTCCCAATCTTCCGTACCAACCCCAAACAAGTTAGACATGTTAAGATTAATACGGAGACCCGAACACAAGTAAAATATATGAAGGATTTGAGCCGTTTTCTTTAAATTCTCAAGGGACCACTCTCCAATAATCAAAGCATCGTCAGCGTAAAAAAGGTGGGAAAAACTAACCTCATACCCTGAGAAGGACACACCACTAAAATCACCCACCTCCTTGGCTTTATTCAACATCCAAGAAAGCGCCTCCATAAAAATCACAAAGAGGAACGGAGAAAGAGGATCACCTTGACGGATACCATTTAGGCGAGCCATTTATCAAAACTGAAGAACGAGCGGAGGTAAGAATACCTCTAATCCAAAAACACCATTTAGAAGGAAAACCCATCTGTTCTAAAATAGATATCAAGAAGTTCCAGTTAAAATTATCATAAGCCTTCTCGAAATCTATTTTTAGAAGAAACACCTTTCTTTTACGCTTATTAAACCATTCAAGAGCTTCATTAACCATTACTGGTCCGTCAAGGATAAACCGGTCTTTCAAAAAAGCCGTTTGGGAATCCGAAATAATGTCTCCCATGACCCTCTTAATATAATTAGCAAGAATATTTGAAATTACTTTACTAACCACACCAATGAGAGTGATAGGCCGATAATATTTAAGATTAAGAGGAGATTTAACCTTAGGGATTAAAGAAATGAAAGCCGAATTACACCCATAAGAAATAACACCTGTCGAATGGAACTCTTCCAAAATCAAGACAAAGTCCCCTTCCAAGACATCCCAGAAATGTTTAACAAAGCCAAAATTAAACCCGTCCAGACCGGGGCTTTTTTTGACCCACATTCAAAAACCGCGTTTTTAATCTCTTCTAATGAAAAGTCGTGTATAAGAAAATCACAATCAGCATCTCTAACTTTATTTATGCCAGAACATACCAGGGAAGGACGACACACGACTTCTTCATGAAAATGGTTCCGGAAAAAACCGCAACACCTCTCTCTTCACTATAGATGGCTTCGAAACCCATTCACCATTTATAACAAAGCCTGGAATCGAGTTTCTCGCCTTTCTACCATTAACCACCCCGTGGACAAAAAGCCGAGTTTTCATCACCCAACGAAGCCCACTTTACACGCGACTTTTGTTGAATATCCCGGACTCTCCGGAACTCAATCTCTTCAATATTTTTTTGACACTCGGACCAGATCCACAATTCAGATTCATCTAACTCACTTGTCTCCATAATGGACTCGTATTCCTCTCTCTCTGCCTTAAAAACAATCATATCCGCATCCTCTTTTTTTCGCAGCTTGTGACTCCAGTCTTTCAGCTTCATCCGAAGCCTTTTAAGCTTCGAACACAACCTAACATCAGCCGGCCCTTGAAATCCATCCTCAACTAGAACCAATTTAATAATCTCAATACAATCAGGAAACTCAAGCCATTAATCGAACCATCGAAACGGTTTATGGCCAAAGTTAGTATCAACAAGCGACAAAACCAAAGGGGAATGATCGGACATCTCCCTATGTAATGCTCTAACACAAGCATTGGGCCATTTATTAAATACCTCCGAACACACAAACATCCTATAAATTCTGCTCAATTTGCAAGTCCCCGGTCTTTTAACCAAACAAGTATATTTTAAACCTTTAAGATTGTATTCCCGAATACAAGTATCATCGATGAAATCATTAAAATCCCTCACACATATCGGGTCAAAAACTGAATTTTTTCTATCTTTCGCACATCTAACAGCATTAAAATCTCCTACGATCCACCAACCTTGACCCGCAAGAATAACCTCCTTCAACCTACCCCATAACTCCCTTTTTTCGCCGTTAGTTTGCGGGCATAAACATTAACAATGTTAACTCGGTTTGCCCCATCAGTCAACAAACCCGATACACACAGAAAGTTCCCATCTTTTATAACACTATCTTTCCTGAACGCCTTAGGATCCCAAAACTGATAATACCACCCGAGTGACCTGTAGAGTTAACAACTTCAAATTCAAACCCTAAACCTCCCCAAAAATCAGATAACAAACCCTCCTGAACATCCCCACTCATCGTTTCCTGCATACCAATAAAAGACAGCCCAAACTCATTCCTTAACCTTTTAATCCATCGCCCTTTACCATTAATGCCAATTCCACGAATGTTAATCGATATTCAAACAATGAAAAACAATCCAAAAACAATAAAATCCACAAGTTTAAGTTTCACAAAGGCAAACCGTACACCTAGAGGGTGTTGCAACGCACTTGATTGATGTAGTCCATCTTCAATTAATTACATTCATGGCCCAACTTATTGTAGTCTACTTATATCCAAGTTCACATCATAATATAATTTATGTCACATTTAAAATTTGAAGTGCCTTCCTGTACGTACAGTTGTAGAAACCATTAAGCAATTGAAGTAATTATCTCACCCTTACATTAACTACAATAATAATAACTCAACCATACCCTCCAAACCACTCTTTTATTGTTGTTAGCTCGTGAATCATCAAATCCCATTAATAACTAATTAATAAACTTTGATTTCACAAATTACAAAATTAATCATGTGCAGCTTTTATTATTATTATTTTTAACGGTCAATTGGAATCACTCACGAACGACTGGAGTATCATCGTGCCACCAGTATTACCACACGATCATATTCCACCACCAAGCCACCAATTCAGGAGGAAACACATAATTATGAGAAAACCCCCTTGTGAGATTCGAACCCATGACCTTATATTCCCTAAGTCTTATCTTACCACCAAGATGCCGTTATTATTTGATATATTTTTTTTTTGAACGGCAAAACACTTTATATATAAATATAAAGAGCCAGTAAGCGGCTGGGAGAAAACAAAAAACGAAACAAAAGATAACAAGACAGGCCTAACAAGGAGTCCCTAATTACAAACTAGCAGCCATGTCAAAGTTTATCCAGTTCTCCCACGTAGGCTTTGGAACATTTGAGCGATTGCCGATCCAAACAAAAGAATCCTCCTTGATGAGATCAACCACTTTGCAAACCGGAATGAACTTCCCGTAAAAAATCTTCGCATTTCTAGCTAGCCATAAACCCCATACCGTTGCACAAACTATGGTATAGACTATACGCTTCCAAGTCTTCGATCCCAGACATTCTCCGATCTTCGCCATCAAATCACGCAAACTACTCACAGCAAAAGGAAAAGGTATTCTGATCCACACTAGCACATGCCGCCAAAGGGCCTTAGCCATCACATAGTTCCACATGGCATGATCCACATCTTCGACCCCGTACCCACATCATACGCAGGTTGTGTTAACAAACGACATACCTCTCTTCGCCAGTTCAGTTTTTACAGCAATCCTCCCAAGAAGAGCTCTCCACATGAAAACAATGCATTTAGGCGGAACCCAAGCATCCCAACGACCTATAACATCCGAATAAATTACATGTCTGGCCGAGTCCAACTGGCGCCTAATGTGGCTGACCGAAAACCCAACCCCATCCTCGTTCCCCAAGCTCCAAACATCCCTGTTACCTGTGAACAAAAACCGGCTGATCTTGGACAGCAGTTCAGCAAAGGCAAACCAGTCCCCACTGGAGTTAGAATTGCGTTTCCAACTACCCTTCCGTTGGACATTTGAACCGACGTTCACAAAAGAATCAGCTACACTAGCATCTTTATCTGCAGCTAGGGGTGTAAACGAGCCGAGCCGAGCCCGAGCCTGACTGGGCTCGGCTCGGGCTCGTTAAGGTTTTGTGAAGCTCGAGCTCGAGCTCGGCTCGGTTCGAGCCTACAATCTTGAGCTCGAGCTCGGCTCGCTAGCAAAATCCAAAGCTCGAGCTCGGCTCGGCTCGGCGCGAGGTGATTTGAGAATCTCAAACGAGCTCAAAAGCTCGGCTCGAGCTCGCAAAAGCTCGGCTATAACTTAGGCTCGCGAGCCCAATCGTTAAGGCTATAACTTAGGCTCGGCTGTAACTTAGGCTCGGGCTCGAGCTCGGGTTCGGGCTCTAGCTCGTTAAGGCTCGATTAGGCTCGTGAGCCCAATCGAGCTTTGTATCTAGGGCTCGAGCTCGGGCTCGATAACTAAACGAGCCATATTTCAGGCTCGGGCTCGGGCTCGTTAAGGCTCGGCTCGTTCGAGCTTTTTACCGAGCCGATCCCGAGCCGATCCCTAGCCGCTACGTGACATTTACACCCTATCTGCAGCCAATGAATACAACTCAGGGAAATAAAAACAGATTGGCTCCTCTGTTAACCAGCGATCTTTCAAGAATTTTTTCAATCTTCAGTCACCCACCGACACCTTCTGTGACAACAGTCAACGAACCAGGTCAAAATCCGTACGCTTTTCAATTACTAGTTGTCATTATATGTGCATCCTTATACATTTTGCATACACTATACCCCCCCCCCGTCTAGTGAAGCAAGAGTTAATCGGATAACTCAACATGGGACACTTGTTAGTCATACAACACCCGGACAAGTCACCAAGCAAGCATTTCATGAGGTTACTACACTCTAACACATGATAGCTCACCTTTAACACATGTATATGAATACAAGGACCTACATGGGTTATCATTTAGAAAACATATGATTCACAAACCCGATGCCTGTGGAAGCTAATACATGTTGATGTCGTCATCCAACTCTCAATAGACATTCCTATGTCTTAACCTAGCACGACCTATGCTAACTCACAAACCTTCTAGACAACAACGCCCACAACCGAAATATATATGTATATGCATGTATCCCGGTTACTATTACACATGAGCATGATCACACATGTTAAACTTACAATCTATACACATATACCTATGCATATACACGCATGTAAACATGTGCACCCAAGGATTTAGTATCTTATCAAAACTACCCCTTTTCCTTTGTCTATAATCACGGCCGAAACCCAAACAAAACAACCATGGGATTATCATTTCACATATTAGCTTACACTATATCCTAGACCCTAGACATGAGCATGATGATCTTGGTGGCACTCTCTTCGGCCGAAGCATGCACAAGCCATAAATGCCTCAAGTCACTTTCACACAAGGAGTCAAAACTTGCATACAAATGGAAGGAACAGTAGAATTAGCAACACCCTAAACAACTACCATTTCCCTCTTTGCACCTTGACAACTAGCGGCCAACATGAGGTGATAGGGACTTGAGATAGAAGCTTCCAATACATCACCTTCAACAAGAAAACCACCTCTTTCCTACCTCTATATTTCGGCCGATCCAACACAAAAGGAAAATCACATTAAGATGCCATCTTACACCAAAAACACTACCCTACAAACATTCTTAACCCACCTCTTAACAATGTCACCTTTCCCTTTATACCAAGTGTCCTATTCGGCCAAGAACAAGAGGAAGAAGCATGACATGGATAGCATGGAAACAAGCAAAGGACAAAGACACATTGCTCCCTCCAAGAAGAAAGTACACTTCCCGTTTGGAGTCCTATGATGGTCGTAGATAGTGATGGATCAAGGAGAAGATTAGTTGTCAAACTTTAGCATGGAAATGGAGCCTATGCCCCTTGATCGACTTCTATGACACAAGGATCCCTACCCTCTTTTGTTTGTCCACTACTCACTTGAACCACTATATAAGGAGGCTTGGATATCACTCACCATTGTCACTCATCAATTCTTACACTCCTCGCATAACTCTTGGGTGATTACTAGCCTAACCGAAGACACGAAGCTCTCTAGGAATCGGGGGAAGCAATCACAAGGACTTCTAAAGCCGAACACCTCTTGGTAAGTTCCCTAAGCTCTATTACTTCATACCTCTCGGCCCATTTTGTTTACCCGACCCCTAGTCGATCCCTAAGAACACTCTAATCAAACACTTGCACACATAAGGTGCTATACATCTCATTATGCATACATGAAGTCGATTAAAATGAGGCTTATGTGATGAATAATAATCGGCCCACAAGATGTTATGCTGAGCAATGTTTTGAACTAATGTGGTTAATCAACTAGTGAAACGTTTTAAAATCCAAACATGCTTGAGTCATACACAAAAGTAAAGGTTTAACAAGAAGAAAGTTATAATCGGTTTTATTGATACACTCGGACACATTGATTCTTATGATTGCTAAAAGAAACCGAGCCATGTTTTTAACCAAGCATGACTTAGAAACCGATTTTTTTGATTAGAACATACATGGCATATATACTAAGCTAAGGCTATTAAGCAAGGTAATCATACTTGGTTTTTCTCACAAAAACTCACGAATGTGTCTTATGGCAACCCTGCGAGACCTTGTCGAGTTCAAAGTAATCGAGTTTGAACCATTAAACACTCGGCTTCTAGGTATGTACTGTATGCACCAATCGGCTATCACATACTTACACATGTTAAGTGAAGCTAGAACATGTGTTAGCACTAAGTTGAAAGGATTGATGGTCTAAACACACGTTAAGGCACTTATTTATCAACAAATCAACCACAAACGATGGATTGGGAACTACTTGAACCCATGATTACTTAAAAAGGGTCCATTTTATCACAATTAATGTTTCCAAACAGTTTTAGTACACTAAGAATCCTTACAAGTACAAAGCTATGGCCCACATACATAATAACCAAATCCACAAATGTCTGGTGAACCTCTTGTATGATGAACAACGAGAACTGGTGAATTTACCATGCTCTTAACAAATCATTGGGCAAACAGTAGCGGGACGGTAGCTACCTCACCATACAGCTTCACAAGACCACATACGACTCTATCAGGTGAGTTTTACGGCCCCATTTTACTATTTTACATTTCGGGGGATAAACATGCTTCAATACTAGTGTCATTTACAAGTGTGTGTACATTCTATCGTGACTGCCATGTGGAACATGAGACATATTGGTTCATGAGCTCATTAGTCCTTGTACAACGTTTACTGTAACCATTAGCTATCAAAAGCCATGGAATAATTTAATAGATCTATTGGGTTGACACCCCCACTCTTGGTTATTCGCTCTAACCGGTTACATACAAAAGAGTGTTAGTATTCTACTATACATACATTGTCTTTAGTGTACAATGCGCGAGGCACAACAGGCAAGAGGTTTGGTTATGGGACTCATGGTTTGCACCGAAATCATTTGCTTAGCTAGCCTATGATTGGTCATACATGAATTACACGTTTGTTTACTTGTTACATACAAACCCGTGAACTCACCAACATTATTGTTGACAAAATCCTTTATGCATGTTTTTCAGGTAACTAATGGAGGGCCGCGGGGATTTGAGAGAGAGGTTCGAGCATGCACTAAGTGGTACCGCTTGGAATGGGTTTTGTCAATCCAGTGATGTTTTGGTTTCAATTCCATGAATTCTAGACACTATCTCATTTTCTAGATACTTTTATGTCGGTTTAAATATAGTATGACAATATCCATCTTTCATGGTGGTACTATTTTAATAAAAATGTCCGTTGCTTGAACCTTGTGCTTGAAAACCTTTCGATGGTTGCATCCCGTGTTTCCGCCTTGGCGGGGTGTGACACCTTCAAATGATCATGAATACGAATACCTTGCTTGGCAAGGACTCCATCCACTTTACTTATATCCTTCCACAGCCCGAGGCACGACTCTTTAACTGGAATAATTTTATTTTTGGGAGCCTCACCATGAATCGATAAGACGACTTTATCCCAAAGCTTATCCGGCTCACTTCTAATCCTCCAACACCACTTAGAAAGCATGGCGATATTGAAATCATAAATACTTCTCATCCCTAGGCCCCCGCGACATTTAGGACGAGTAAGTGTTTCCCACTTCATCCATCTCACTTTGTTACTTCTTTCCGAAATACCCCACACAAAATCCCTTCTAATACCCTCAAGTTTTTTAATAATACATTCAAGGGCAGCAAAAATAGAAAGATAGTATGAGGGTAAACTTCCCAAGACCGACTTTGCTAGCATGGCCCTACCCGCTAAGGAGAGATGTCTTGCTTTCCAAGAGGACAACGTTTTGGTGCACCTCTCCACAATCAGCATCCAATGTTTAGCCCTCTTCATATTGGCACCAATAGGGACGCCAAGGTAAGTAAATGGAAAAGCACCCGGTTTACACCTTAGCACCTTCGCAAACCAGTAGACCTCCTCCGAATTAACACCAACTCCAAAGAGTTGGCATTTATGCCGATTAACACTTAGCCCCGAGATCAAGCTAATCCATCTGAGAAAATGATTCAAGCTATTCACATTAAATTCCGACCACTCTCCGAAGATCAAAACATCATCAGCATAACTTAAACGGAAAGAACGGGACCATCGTTCGGTAATTTAATCCCATGGAACATCCCCAACTCAACGGCCTGGTTCATCAACATGGTAATAACTTCCATAGCAATAATAAACAAGAAAGGGGAGAGGGGGTCACCTTGCCGAACGCCCCTCTTTATAGCAAATTCTTTAGTCAGTGCACCGTTAACAATAACTGATCCCTTACCCGATTTAAGACAACCTTTAATCCATACAATCCATTTCTCAGGAAAACCCATAAATTCCATAGTACGAAACAAGAACTTCCAGTTAAGAGTATCGTAAGCCTTCCGAAAGTCCACCTTAAATATCAACATCTGTCGTTTTGATTTTTTCGCTCACGACACCGTCTCACTAACAATCATGGGACTATACAAAATATTTCTGCACTCCAGGAAGGCAGATTGAGCCGAAGATGTAATATTATGCATGACACACTTAAGTCTTTTCATTAAAACCATAGCCAATATCTTGTACATAGAACACACTAAGGAAATCGGCCTAAAGTCTTCCAAGGATTGGGGATCCGTTAACTTTGGAATTAAGGGTATAAAGGATGGGTTACACCCATAGGATATAACACCATTAACATAGAACTCCTCCAAAACACCAAACACTAACGGCTTGATATGGTTCCAGAATTTTAACAAACTTCAATGAGAAACCGTTGGGCCCGGGGTTTACACCCCTCGCAGCTGCGGATAGCATCCCAAATTTCATCTGTCTCAAAATGGAAGAATGAGAGACTCGTCCTGGACAACCGGAGGCCGAGGTAACCCATAATTCGTAAACGAAGGCCTTCTCCTCATTGGCTCAGCGAACTGCTTGTAAAACCATCTCCTATCCTCTTCCATAATCTTACGCGGATCCGACGTCCACACTTGATTAATCAGAAGACCATGAATCCTCTAAGAAGCATTATTCGCATTCATAATCCCATGAAAAAAGGAGTTTTCGTCACCAAATCTGAACCAATTAATTCTCGCTTTCTGTTGAAGGTCCTTCACCCTGTTCAATTCAATTTTGTGGAGTTTGAGTCTAAAGTTAACCCTTTGCCGTTTCTCGATTGCATCTAAAGTAGCATCCTCAGCCATAAGATCAAAGTAATCAATCGCTTTTTGGAGGGCCACCTTCTCCTTATCTTCCAAAACTCTCACTTTGCTCCTCCAAGCTTTAATATCTAGCTTAATGTCCTTGAGAACATAAGCTAAATATTTATCCACCTTTCCCATGATGATGCCACTGCCAATCCTGGTGGAAACGATATTTGCCACTTCAGGAGAATTAACCCAGGAGTTAAAGAATTTTAATGTAATGGGACCGAAATTCATGACGTAGCAGGAAAGGGAAACCGGACAATGGTCAGAAGGACCCTTACCACGAATCTCCACCTTAGCACATGGCCAAATTTTCATAAACTTGCCACAGAAGAAAATTCTGTCCAACTTACTATATTTCACCTCGACATTATCAGAAATGTAAGTGAAACGCCCCCACTACATACGATATTCCAACCAACCCACAAGACTAATAAAATCATTTAAACTAGCAGTGGTGTTAGCATCGAAAACATAATTCAGTCTTTCCTCCTAAGATCTCACCTCGTTGAAGTCTCTATGGCAACCCACATGCCTTCAGATTGGTTCGTGATGGAAATAATTTTATCCCAAAGACGCCGCCACAAAACAATGTCATTAGGAGCGTGTATATTGAGAATATTAACTCTACCCGGCATACCATTAATGAACCCATAGATCAGAATGAAATATTGATCCAAGCTAGAGTCAACACTCTTAAAAATCGATGGGTCCCATATAGACACCAAACTGCCGGATCTCCTAATTGCTTCACCAGCAATGAACTGATACTTCGAGCTATCCCCGAATCGAGCCCAAAACGCTCAGGCATAGAACTAACATGAGTCTCCTGGATACACAGAAACGAAATCTTAGCTTCCCTCTTCAAATTTCTGATCCAATCCGGTTTGTTGGAACCGTACATCCCCTAGAATTAATAGTCATAAAATACATGATAACCCAACATTCTTCGTTTCCCCCACAATCATCTTCCTCACATGATTAGAAAATCCTTCTACTTCCACCCCTAGGCATTCTCCATATTTCAAGGTAGCATCAATTTTAACATTCAAAGAGACCCCGTTAACATCATCTTCCACAGCTGCAGCAGTAACGTTCATATCATCCGAATTACCCCCCATCTGAATCCCAGCCTGAACCCGGCCATGGTCTCCCCTTATCATCTTTGCCTTTCGGGTTTCTTCAGTGTCCTTTCTCATAACATCATCAAGACTAAAAGGGTTTGAGTCAGCTGGAATGTTTAAATCAGGTGTTTTAAAAAGTGATCGGTGAATTTTGTACACGCTTATTTTCATATTAATTAGTTAGTAAAATAAATTAATCAAGCCTAAAGTATATAACTTTTACGTTGTTTTATATTTTTAACTTTAGACAAGAATAGTAAATTTAGATGATTATAACTATGAATTATATGTGCTAATGGTGATGAATGTCTATTTTCTTGAACTCACCAGTGAATGAAAATAAATGGATTGGCTAATTCAAGATTCCATATACAATTGAAATGGAGTATGGACATTACAAATACAAATGACTGGAATAAATGATGTGGGCCCAAATTAGCGTTGGAAACTTCAAGTATCTAAATGGGCTTATAGTGTATCATGTGGGCCCGAAGAAAACGGTGACTAACAAGTGAAATAAAAGAACAAGAGGAGGGCACGAGGGCTGAACAGAATCGGACGGCAGCAGGAGTTCGAACGAGTAGCAGCAGCCTTTTGGCTGCCTAGATACGCACGCAAGGAAGAGAAACAAGGAGATGGAGGCTTCTACCATAACCATGAACGATTAAGTCATTTGTAGCTTTCTCCCGGGTGAATCTTTGTATTGATTTTGTATTCTGAACTCGTTTTGATTATGTATGAACTAGTATTTTTACTACTTGTGTTGGATTGAATAAACCTTGCTTATATTTGAACCAATTTATCTATTAACTGTGATTTCTGGCATCATAGGGAGGTTGGTTGATATTTGTATAGGGATAATTAGGCGTACGGTTTACGTTGAAAACATGTCCCTAGTTATTATTTCAATCTGAATAGTTATTGTGACAGGATAGCTAGTTATTGTGACAGGATAACCAAGGCCATGTCTATGTGGTGTTCTTGTAGTTTAAATCGAATAGGTTGCAAGATTATACAAATAGGATCCCGGGTGGAAGTTACATTTATCTTTATTATTTATTTAGATTATTTTGTTATCATTTCAACATTTTTATAAAACAAACAAAAAGATAAAACTAGCAAACTTCATAATTGTATTTTTATATTTATTTGTTAATTAGATTAGACGAACAAATAATTTATGTGATATTAACCACATGCTCCTCGTGGATTCGATATTCCCTACTTACCCTGGCTACCTAGGTTATTTAGGTTTTGTATGACCCTTGACGACAGACGGTCATCAAAAAGATGGGCTCCTTTGAATCTATTCTTCTTCTTGTCTTTGGCTCTCAGTGTTACAAAACTATGCGTATTTATGTTTTTAGGACTATGGCCTAAACAATCCGGCCCATCACCATGTGAAGAGTCAACCTTGACAGGAGTAATGATAGTGGGCCATCTGTGGGAGGTTGAGGGACGGTTCCAATTCCCTTGCTGACAGATAGAGAGGAATCTTTAGACACCAAATTAGCATCGAGATCCGAGCCAATAAAAGACCCATTTACTTTTTTGCTTCCCATGCACGTAGTATCTCCGACCACCTCTTCATCTTCCTTATTGGCGGCCATATTCTCGATGACTGAACGGACCACCGGAATAGACTCCGACCTACTTTCCGGCACTAAATTGTAAGGAAACGAAGGTTTCCAATCAGCCTCAAATTCTTGAACCCATGCTATAAAAAATGACCCTCCAATGAAATAAGAAACTCAGTGGAAATCCTTTTACCGGTTTAAACAACCACTGCCATAATGTTTTCTGACATATCGGTTTATTTTAACAGTTCTTATTCATGAACACTTGTGTGTAATAAATATATCAAAGTAGATTGCACAGCGGAATAAGTAAAGTGTTCGCGTTAAAGTTTCACTTCTAACAGGAGTTATTACTCCCCTCAATCAATGAACTAAGTAGTAAAATGAGAATCAATAACAGTAAATGAATGTAACAGTAAATGCAGAATGATTCTCAGATATATATATATTGAAATGGTTAACTACTCAAAGTGTTGAAGGATTCATTGTCTAAAATAGTAGGATTAACCCCTCTATTTATAAACAGTCAATTACATACAGGCGAAGTAATCAAAAGATTACAATACTGTAAGATAATACTACAACAGGCTGTAGTATTGAAACTTGAACAAAGACTTTAAGAATACTAGTATAATACTAAACTGCTGAAGATTAAGGACGGTGGGAAGCTTCTAATCAAAGTGCTGAAGAGTGACAAACTTCTGATGAGTAACCTTCAGGAGTTTTTCTTCAGGAGTTGCTCTTCAGATGTCTGTCTGGTTCATCTTTAGAACTTCTGTTTCTTTAGGCCCTGTTTGGTTCACCTCTGAATGATTCATTCAGAGGCAACCTCTGATTCGGTCAGAGGTCGAGCTTGTTTGGTTGCAAAAATCCAACCTCTGAATGGGTGTGGTTCAGTCTGAACCATTCAGCTCCACACACTCTCTGAATGAAAAATTGGACTCAACTGCCCTCAACCTTTCTTCTTCCTCATCACCCTTCCCTCTTCTTCTCTGCACCAGAACCCTTCGCCGCCATCTCCTCTTCTGCACCCGCCGCCCCATCTCCTCCGCACGACTGCACCCTTGCCCCATCGCCCCCATCTCCTCCTCTTCACCTGCCTCTTTCTTTCCTGCTCTCTCTCTCCCTCTCTCTTTATGTGTGTGTGTCTGCGTAGATATAGAGAAGAAGGGGTTTGTAGGTAGGTCTCTGTGTGTGTGTGTCTGTGTAGAGATAGAGAAGAAAGGGTGGGTGGGTTGAAAGAAAAAGAAAGAGACAAACAGAAAGTTGAGTTGGTGTTGATGTTGAATTGTGTGGGTATAATAAAAAAGAAAGAAGATAACGTGGGAGTGGGTAGGTGGTTTGGGGCTTTTAATAATAATAATAATAATAATAACAATAACAATAATAGGATTTTTATTGATTAAGTGGGGTTTCTAAGCTATCGAGGTGTTATTGTTACAGGGATAAAATAGTCATTTTGCACACTCATTCAGACATACAACCAAACAACCATTACTGGTTCAGCACTTACTGGTTCAGAGCCTCTTACCCATTCAGACCTCTTACTGATTCAGCACTTACTGGTTCAGCACTTGCCAAACAGCCCCTAAGTTATTTACTCTTTTCGTGATTTGAGTTTTCTTTTTTTATCATTTTTTATTAAATCATATTAAATTTTTCAACCCCGGGACCTTCCCGGGTAATCGGCTAGTATGTAATATTTAAATTCAGGTTCTATTAACGTACTTGTGACACCCCGCATTCTTGGGTTAATAGTTTAACCTACCTCTAGTTAACTTACACGATAGTTCATGGCATTGCACTTAACTACAATTAGTTAAGTGAGTCGCACTGTATACGATTATAGGATAATAACTGCATAAACGCTAATTCGAAGAATTACCAGAATACACGAGTCTTGGACCCCGAACGCTGCTGAAATATCAAAACAAATAATTGTGGAATATATTTTTTGATATTATTTGCAATTATGTGCTTACGTGAATTTATTTGTGAATTATTATGTACTTATGTGTATTTAAGCAAAACGCGTTACTGAGTCCATAACCGACATCCGACGAACCGAAAAGGTACTTCGGGTCATAAAATACTGGGTTGATTATTTATGGTGTTAGTCTAGATGTACAAAGCCCAAATAATAAGCAAAACAAAAAAAATATAAAACATTTGGACCTGGCCCAAACCAGCCCACACCCAACTTGGAGGGCGCCGAGGGGTGCGGGGGATGTCACACCCCGCC
Source organism: Ambrosia x helenae (assembly GCA_030844895.1). Lineage (NCBI taxonomy): Eukaryota > Viridiplantae > Streptophyta > Magnoliopsida > Asterales > Asteraceae > Ambrosia > Ambrosia x helenae. The sequence continues at coordinate 36,415 of JAUTDX010001716.1, read as the reverse complement.
TAGGCAGAAACACGGGATGCGACTTCGAATGATTTCCATGAACAAAGGTCACGCAAAGCATCAAATTAATTAAAAGTATGGACTTCTATTTGACAGCATTGTTTTACACAATATTAAGTTAAATTGTCTTAGATAAAACCATTGTTTGAAATTGTCAATGACCAAAAACAATACAACAGTGGCTCAAAAGATGGTATCCCAATATGCTCGCACGCGACCCCCAAGTTCCACGTCCCATGCTTATTACCTGAAAAACATGCATGTAAAAATATGGGTCAACATAAAGTTGTTGAGTTCACGGGTTTAAATGAATGGACTTGTAATCCAAAACCGATTAAACCACTGCCTAGCTAAGGCAATGATCAATATGTGATTTGACATGAGCCCATAACCAAAGCTCGACATGTTGTGCCTCACCCATTGTACACTAAAGACAATGAATAAAGGTGAAATACAAGCACTCTCTTGATATCTGTCATCCGGTCATAGCGACTGACCAAAAGTTAGGGTGTCAACCCAATAGATCTATTCCGGTGTTTCATGGCTAAGTCCATAGCTAATGGTTACAGTGTGATATATGACACGAGGAATTTCTCGATCTAGAACCTTATTGTCTAATGTTCACATAATAGTCATAAATGTAACTGAAAACTGTACGCATGTTTTTCCCCCGAAAAATGTAACAGTAAAAAGGGGCCATGAAAAACTCACCTGATATCTGAATGCTATGTCTAACTGAGTCTGGTATGAAAATGTCTGAACAATGAGGCCCTAGATTCACATAAGGACAACTTAGGTCTATGTATTGTACTGTTTACCATGTAATTGCTCACCGACTTGTATTTTTGTGAATTGTGTGTTTATGTACGGATGTCCATATGTGTCACACACTATATGTGTTGGAAAAGTTTGTTTTTTGTCGTTATTGGTGTCTAGGATTAACCATTTATGGCAAAACCAAGGTTTTGGTCTTTCTATATGTCACCACATGCTATGTAGGCTAAATATTTGTATAAATTATAGCATATTGTCGTTTGTTTTGGCGGTTTTAAGAAAAAATGCCATTCACACGTGTTTTACTCAAGCTAACACATGTTTGTTAGTTGTTAACACATGTTGTTCCAAAAACTCTTTGTCTAAGCCTTTTTAACGTATGTTTTGTTGTTTTTAACATATGTTTCCAAAATCTCCATTATATATATGTCACTTTAAGTTCCAAAAACGCTTTTGTGACCTTTTTACAGCCCTATAGACACATGACGTGTGCGCGAGTACGCATAATTTTACACTGATTTTAACACACGTTTGGTTTTAATATTTATAAAAATGGTTTAGACCTTAACATTAAAACACACACAAAAAGGCAAGTGTACCCTGTCATATATGTAGTAAGCTAAGATAAGAACCAGATATCGATCCATGGACACGAGCGAACGCAATAGTACTTAAACTCTGTCCCCGATTTACCAGTAAAAAGATAGTTTGAAGTTTGTTTAAACTAGATTAATTCTAAAACACTAAACTAACATATGTAAGACTGCAAATACAAAATATAACTATAAAGATAATATAATACCAATCCTAGCATGTCATCTACATATCATATGATACAAAGGCGTGAGATCAACATTCCCATTTTCAGACAATTAGTATCCCTTTCGGGGGTCCCAACATGACAACTATACGGAAAACTAACACAATAACACACGTTAACCACCTCAAATTGTTCATTAGCGAGCAGCTGATATAATCTCATGCGAATCTTCTAAAGATAAGTTAGTCATCTGTTAAGAGTTTTATAACCTCACTAATCAAGGAAAGCAATACCGAATACACAATACAACCACCAAGACTAGCATAAAGTAAAGCACATCATAACCTATTCCATTTTACCAACTTTGAACACAAATCTACTAAGATCGCCATTTTAACCGAAATAACTCACAAAGATCAACAACCGTGTCAAAGATCAGTAACAAAACCATTAAGCTTTTTAAACCCTTTTACGTGTTGATAAGCATTTCTAATCATTATTCGCCTGAGTTTAACCAAATCAATACTCGTTTCCAGTTTCATGGTGTAAACATATTAACAAGTTAACTAGTATACTACTGATTGATTAAACGGACGGTTTTTCAACATGTATCCGACCAACACAAACGATAATCATCAAAGTCATACAAACACAACTAGAAATCCAGCAACAATGAAACATGGTTGCACTATGATCATCAAGATTCAACCATGAAAAACACCAAATTCATACAAAACATGATTAAACGTACAAACGATTGTTCTAGCTACTAAAGATTACTTGTTTTTTACCAGTAGGTTACAATCTAATACATAAACATCACAAATAAGCATACAAAATCAGATTTGAACTAGTTTCAATGTTTAAAGATCAAACCATAAAAATGCAAATGTGATGGATTGGATGATGATAGTTGATTCGGATCACTTCCTGAGCTTGTTCCTCGCCTTCACAACAGTTCTTTAGCTCTAGAAATCGCCTAGAAAATATCCGATTCCTGATCAGTGAGTTCTGCTTTGTTTTTATACAAGTTTAGAAAAGCCGCACGGTCGTGCACTTTAGGCACACGTGTCACAACCCGCCAAGGCGGAAACACGGGAATGCAACCTCGAAAAGTTTTCAAGCACAAGGTTCAAGCAACACACAATTTTTATTTAAAATAGTACCATCATAGGATGGATATTGTCATAGATTATTCAAACCAGCATAACATAGTCAGAAAATACGATGGTGTCTGAAATTCATGATATTAAACTAAAACATTACGCAGATTGACAAAACCCATTCCAACGAGGTACCACCTAGTGCTTGCTCAAAACCACTCTCCCAAATCTCCGTTACTCATCCTTAGTTACCTGAAAAATATGCATGAATGATTTGTAAACAATAATGTTGGTGAGTTCACAGGTTTGAGTGAAACAATTAAAACAATTGTGTAATTCATGTATGACCAATCATAGGCTAGCTAAGCGAATGATTTCTGTGCAAACCATGAGTCCCGTAACCAAACCTCTTGACTGTGGTGCCTCGTGCATTGTACACTAAAGACAATGTATGTATAGTAGAATACTAACACTCTTTTGTATGTAACTGGTTAGAGCGACTAACCAAGAGTGAGGGTGTCAACCCAATAGATCTATTAAAGTGTTCTGTGGCTTTTGATAGCTAATGGTTACAGTAAACGTTGTACGAGGACTAATGAGCTCATGAACCAAATGTCTCATGTTCCACATGGCAGTCACGATAGAATTTACACACTTGTAAATTATACTAGAGTTGGAGCATGTTTATCCCCCGAAATGTAAAACATTAAAATGGGGCCGTGAAACTCACCTGATAGTGTCACGTGTGGTCTAGTGAAGCTGTAGATAGTCATCGTCCTGACAAATGATATCTTAATATCATTATGCACATGGAAAGTTGTCTGGTTTTGTTGTTTATCATACAAGTTGCTCACCCGACTTTCATGGACCTTTGTGTTTGGTGTACATGGGCCACGTTTTGTGTGCGTGTGTATAATTCCGAAACTTTGACGTTTTGTTGAAAGATAGTATCTATTGAAATGGACCCCACATATCATCATGGGCCATAACTTGACACCAATTTATTATATGTGGTTGGTTTTTGGGAAAACATAGCTTTATACATACTTATACCTCTTTTTAACTCTATCATAAAGTTAACACATGTTCCGGCCTATGTTAACACATGTTAAACAATCATAACCGATATAATGCTTCCTACAAGACTTGAATTCGATTGTTATTTGGATCAAGAAAGGTTGATCTAGACTTGTTAAGCCATAGCCGACAGTTTGCAAGGTGTTCTAGTAGTTTTAGTGATAAAACCAATTATAAAAACCATCTACTATGAACCTTAACTGTAGGGTCAAAGTGGATTGACAAGCCAGTATAAACCTTAGTCTTGCATCCTCTTAATGTTTTGTTTAAACTGCTGATGTAGAAGATTACCAAGTCGTGAAGAGTAAGGAAACAGAAGTTCTGAAGATGAACCAGACAGACATCTGAAGAACAACTCCCGAAGACAAACTCCTAAAGGTTGCTCATCAGAAGTTTTTTACTCTCCAGCACCTTGATTAGAAGCTTCCCACCATCCTTAATCTTCAGCAGTTTAGTATTATACTAGTATTCTTAAAGTCTTTGTTCAAGTTTCAATACTTCAGCCTGTTGTAGTATTATCTTACAGTATTATAATCTTTTTATTACTTAGTCTATATGTAATTGACTGTCTATAAATAGAGGGGTTAATCCCACTATTTTAGACAATGAATCCTTTAACACTTTGAGTAGTTAACCACTTCAATATATATATCTGAGAATCATTCTACATTTACTGTTATATTCATTTACTATTATTGATTCTCATTTTACTACTTAGTTCATTGATTAAGGGGGAGTAATAACTCATGCTAAACGTGAAACTTTAACTTGAACACTTTACTTATTCCACTGTGCAATCTGCTTTGATATATTTATTACACACAAGTGTTCATGAATAAGAACTGTTAAAATAAGAAATTGATCCAACAATTGGTATCAGAGCTCTGGTTTATCTGATCAAATATCAATCTAACAAATTAAGAATCAGAAACAGCTCTTATTGATATTTGATAAAGGATATAAGTTCACTTTTTCAAAAAAAAAACATCCATCACTTTAAGAAAATCTTGACAAATCCTATTTCTTAAAAATGGATCCTCATAATACTAGGTCTGCCAACAAGCCTCCTATGCTAGTCAGAAATTAATTTAATATCTGGCAAAGGAGGATGGCACATACCTGTTAACAACAAAATACTGGGTGTTGGAAGTCTCTCATGTATGGACCCCATATACCAGTAAATTTAATCTTGAAACTAAAGTAGAAATTCCAGAAGAACCAAAAGACTACACTGATGAAGATTTCCTAAATCTTGAGCTAGATGCTAAGGCATTCTCAAGGAACAACCCTTTTATAATGTTAAAACGCGTATTTTATCCACATTTTATCATGATATTGCTTGGAATTGGGTGACTACGGGTACTTTGGTTGCAGGTGCATTAAGGAGCTTAAAACGAAGAAATACGGGCTTTGGAACGAACCGGAACGGATCGAAGCAAGGAAGAAGTGAAAGAAGAAAAATTGAACTTTTTGAGAGCTCCACCGTACCTTACGGTAGCCACCGTAAGGTACGGTGGCTTCTGGGCAAAAAGTTCCACCGTACTCCAGCCTTGTTCCATCGTCAGTTTCATGCTAGCCACCGTACCTTACGGTGGCACCGTAAGGTACAGTAGGCGCTGCTCCAATTTTTGTAACTTCCACTATATGAACGGTTTTTGGTGATCTTTTCACATACTTTCTACTTGGGAACGTTTCTAGACAATATTTGGGCGATTTTTGGGCTAGAGATTGATTGGAGAACTATCTCAAACATTTGGTTTATGTTTTTGATTCCTATGAACAATTCCATGAATGTTATGATGATTCACCAAACTATGCTAGGCTAAACTTTTGGTGATCATTCTTGGTGAAGGTTTTTCTTAAACTCTTGTGTGTGTTTTTCTTGCATTTCTAGAATAATAATTTAGTATCTTTGCTTGATTTTTATGATGTATGAACAATTGCTTGTAGTTTGTTGATTAATTTACCAATTTTTAGTCTTAAGCGTACGTTCTTGGTGTTGCTAACAATCGAGATATTATAGGGAGGATTCGGGTTGGTTATTGATTAATTGGTCATCGGGAACAACCTCGCGTTAATATAACCCGAGTACTTTGTTCCCTTTTATCACAACAATTGTTTTTACATGAGTTATGTCTATGTAACTCTTTCTAGTTGGAATTTCCACACAAGTGTTTAAAGAAACCGGATCCGAGAATGATCATTGCTTTTATAATTTGAAGAAACAAACCCATTTCAATCAGTAATTAGTTTTCCATTAAGTTTTAAATCAAAAACAACTAAAACTCTTGATCTTTATTTTGTCTAGTAGTTAAATTTAGTTAATTCGCAGAACTTTAAGTTTACACATATTCCATAAACTCCCTGTGTTCGATACCTGTTACCACTATCTAATAGTTGTAAGTTGGATTAAATTTACGTGTACCACGACTGCACGTCAAAAATACACACAAATAAAATGTGATTTAGAAAGAAAACTTGTATCAAAATCAAAAGAAATTTCTAAATTAACAAACAATGCTATTGAAACCCAAGCACAGATAAAAATCATGATAGAAGACCTAGGAAAAGTTAGAAAAGAGTTTGCTGACACCAAGGTTGATTATGAAAAATGGGTTGAGTCATGTAGAGGTTACCAAATGCTGCTTAACAAACAAAATGTATCAAATGTTAAGTTTGGCATAGGGTACACTCATACTAAATCACCAACTGATTTTACTCCCAAAACTGCTGATGATGGGAGTGGAATAGTTCAAACACAAACTTCTGATATGAAAGACTTCACATCTTTTCATCAGAACTTTCTTAAAATTAACAAAAAGAGTTCGGCAAAAGTTAAATATGTTGATATTAAACCATCAGTAGTTTCATCTACATCAGGAGTTGAGAACCTAAAAACTACTGATGACCTAATTCAAGACAAAAAAAAACTGTCAGTAATTTGTCTTCCAAAAGAAGGAGAAGGCAAAAGAATGTGAAGTTTGTGGTCTGTTTAACCACAAAACAGAATTTTGTAGATACAGAAAAGGAAATCAGTATAGCAAGAAAATTTTAAACCATGGTTGTGGGAAAACAAATCAAACAAGATTTTGAAGAAACATTTTATCCCAACTAACAACAACCAAGTAACACCTTTTCTCAGAAAAAGACTAAATCTCAACCAAAGCCTTTTTCTCAAAGTTCTTCTTCAGAAGTTAGACCAAAACCTTTAGCAGTTTCACAAACTACTGAGGTAAAAGAATTGATAAACATGGTTAAACTTCTGATGACCAAAGTTGATGGTGAACCTCAACAGGGGTATACCATTGCTCTTAAAGATAAATCCATTGCCAAAAAGAAATGGATTTCTAAAATTGGTCCACCACAAACTGTTCCTGTTCACAAGAGAAAACCCAAAGCCAAATTGGCTTGGGTTCCTAAATCTAACTAATTTGCTATGTGGTGAAGAGGGTCTCCAGAGGTCTAAATAGCATTTGGTATGTTGATAGTGGAGGCTCAATGCACATGACAGGATGCAGATACCTAATAAACAATTTTATTAGTCAAAGAGAAAGATTTGTGTCCTTTGGGAACAATGCCAAAGGATATGTGCTAGGACATGGCAATGTATCCTCTGGTAAAATACAGTTTGACAAGGTCAATCTGGTTGAAAACTTGGAATACAACTTGCTGAGTGTCTCTCAAATGTGTGACAAGGGATATTCTTCCTTTTTCACCAAAACAGCATGCAAGATCATATCACTAGAAGGCCAGAAGTTGATAGAGAAGATAATTGAAGATCATACTTTGCTGATAGCCAAACGATGTGGCAATGTCTATGCAATGGACATTGAAAAGGACAAAGTATTGAACAACACTGCTTGTTTCTTCTCTAAGACATCAACTTCAGAAACAGACCTTTGGCATAGGAGATTTGGCCATGTGAACTTTAAAACCATAAATAAAGTCACTAAAATAGGCTTGGTCAGAGGTCTACCCTTGAAGGAATATCATTGTAAAGAACACTTGTTTCCTGTCTTAAGGCTAAACAACATAAGTCCTCCTATAAGTCTATTGAAGAATCAAAAACAACTGCATGTCTTCAACTACTCCATCAGGACTTATTTGGACCAGTCAAGATCATGAGCCTTGGAAAGAAGAAATACTGTTTGGTCAATCATTGAGGCAGCTGATATCATCAAATTTTTCATTCTAAAAGTAGAGAAACAATATTCTCTCTTTTAAAGTCATCAGGAATGACAATGGGACAGAGTTCAGGAACAAAAATCTGGATGAATTCTGCCTGTCTAAGGGGATTGTTAGATAGTTTAGCATTCCCAGAACTCCTGAACAAAATGGTGTGGTAGAAAGAAAGAACAAAACATTGATTGAAGCAGCAAGAACTATGTTAGCTGATTCAGTCCTACCATTGTACTTTTGGGCTTAAGCAGTCAACACGGCCTGCTATGTTCAAAATAGGGTTCTTGTCAACAAAAGACACTTCAAAACTGCTTATGAAGTTCTTCATGGCATCAAGCCCCTTATCTCCTTTTCAGGGCTTTTAGATGTCAATGTTTCATTCTAAACATCAAAGACTCTATTTCAATGTTTGCTGTAAAAGTTGATTCAGGTTATTTTCTTGGCTATTCTTCCACTAGAAAAGCCTACAAGGTTTTTAATTCAAGAACCAAGATAGTTGAAGAAACACTGAATGTCAAGTTCAATGAGTTAAAACACACTCTCATTCCAGCACATCCTGCTGAACTCTTTGACCTTGACAGCTTTAATTTCGGACCTGAAAAGAGTGTTACTTCATCCAAACCTACTTATTATGGTGATCAAGGTTTTGATGATGATGGTCCTCCATCATGGACTCCCAATACAGTCATTAAATCAACTTTTAAACCATCAGAAGTTTCACAAACTTCTACTTAAACAACTGCTGATGAACACATTCAAACCACTGATTCAGCTCCACAGACTCCTGAAGCAGTACATACAGCTGAACCAGATATTGTTAACCTCGGTGGTTTGTTTGAAGAAGTTCAAGAGGCATCTCCAGTCACAGGTTTACAACAACTGATTGAACACAAGGATTATCCATTGGATCAAATCATGGGTGATATTGCATCAGGGGTACTTACAAGAAACCAGCTCTCCAATTTTTGCTTTTTCTCAGCATTTATCTCTCAGTTGGAACCAAAGAAGTATCAAGAAGCCCTCAAAGACAACAGTTGGGTTCAAGCTATACAAGATGAGTTGCTCCAATTCAAGAAGCAACAGATCTGGGAAATCTGTCCCTTACCTCCAAACAAGCTACCAATTGGCACAAGATGGGTTTTTAAAAATAAACAAGATGAAGCTAGTATGATTATCAAGAACAAGGCAAGACTGGTGGTACAAGGTTATTCTCAAGAAGAAGGAATTGACTATGATGAAACCTTTTCTCCAGTTGCAAGGCTTGAAGCCAGCAGGTTATTTTTGGCTTATGCAATTTCCAACAAAATTGAAGTTTTTCAAATGGATGTTAAGAGTGCATTTTTATATGGAAAAATAAAAGAGGAAGTGTATGTTTGTTAGCCACTTGGGTTTGAGGATCCTACTCATCCTGATTGGGTGTACAAACATGACAAGGCTCTTTATGGCCTAAAACAAGCTCCCAGAGCTTGGTATGAAACACTTTCCACCTTTTTACTCAAAATCACTTCAAAAGAGGCTCCATTGATAAAACACTATTTTATTAAACATGTTGGAAATCACATCCTTCTTGTTCAAATTTATGTTGATGACATCATTTTTGGTTCAACAAATACAAAACTGTGTGATGAATTTAAGAAACTCATGCAATCAAAATTTGAAATGAGTACTATGGGAGAACTGTAGTACTTTTGGGGACTGCAAATCAAACAACAAACAAATGGAACTTTTATACATCAATCCAAATATGTAAAAGAATTATTGAACAAGTTTTCTTTACAAGACAGTAAATCATGTTCCACTCCCATGCACCAATCCCACAAGTTGAACCAGATGATCAAGGAAAACAGGTTGATCAAACCATATATAGATGTATGATAGGTTCCCTTTTATATCTAACTGCTTCTAGACTAGATATTATGTTTTCAACTTGTGTCTGTGCTAGATATCAATCAGCACCAAGGGAATCACACCTAATTGCTGTCAAAAGAATTTTCAGATATCTGAAAGGAACTCCTACATTAGGAATTTGGTATCCTGCTTCAAGCAACACCAAGTTAACAGCTTTTTCAGATAGTGACTATGCAGGGTGTAAAATGTCAAGAAAATCTACATCTGTGGTTGTCAATTCTTAGGAAACTATCTGGTGTCCTGGAAATCAAAGAAGCAAACATATGTGGCAACATCAACAGCTGAAGCTGAATACATTGCAGCTGCAAGCTGTACATCACAGATTCAATGGCTCCAATATCAACTTCTTGATTATGGAATCAAAGCCTAAACAAACCAAACAACAAAAATCCAAACCCACCAACCCAAAAAGAAAAGCAATTCAGGAAGATGTGCTGCCTGAATCTGCTGATGTGCAATCTGCACTTTTGAAAAATGTGGCTGAAACTTCCTCTCAGTCTCATCCATCTCAAACAACCCCAAGAGCACCTATATCCATTCAGTTTGCTAGAAAGAAACTTAAAAAGACAATAACTACTGACCCTTCTTTCAAAACAACTGAACCAAACCCGGGTACTGATCCCATAACTGCTGAACAACAAACATCTCCAGCAGTTGAGATAGCTAATATTCTCTCTAAGCTGAAAGAACAGAATCCATCTGAAAATGTCAATCCCCAATCACCACATAAAACAGGGGATCAAAACACAGATATGGGCATTGATGAGAATGTTATCAGCTCTAACCAAAGAGATGAGGTGGAACCAAGGTCTCTAAGCCCAAACTTAGTTACCTTAGGTATATTTGAGGCTGCTACTACTCTAATACCATCCAGTGATGGATTTGAGGACAGTAGTACCATAGCTAAGACCTCAAATATGGCAACTACTGATGAAGGCCTTGTGCCTGAAGTAGGAAAACCTCAGTACCAAGAAAAAGAGGTTCATGAGACAACAAGGTTGGGCCTAGCTCATTATACAGCTAATGACTTCTTCATTGAAGATGTCACCAGGGATTCAGATGATTCCATTAATTTGGAGATGGATCAAAATCTCCACCAAAAGAATTGACGGCTGACTGTGAAGGTCCTGATTCTAATGTATCTGTACTCAAAGAGACAGTCACAGAAGATCAGGTTAAAGACCACTTGAACCCCAATTCTCCAAAAGTGGCATCCCTAGTTCATATTGAGGATCGCCCTAAAACACACCCTCCACACTCACAAAAGCCTACCCAATTCTCTGGGTCATCAAGTAAAGAATTGAACCAACTATGCAGCCCAGATGGTCCCCTATACCAGATGGTACACCAGCTTATATCTGGTCATCTCCAAACCTTTATGACTGCTATGGAGTTAAAGAACAAAACTCAGATGGAGATTATAAATAATGCAATCGATCACAAGCTTGGTGAGTTGTCAAGAAAGATGGAAGACAACTGAAGACAATTAGCCCATCTATCTGGTGTAACACCTCCACCTCCTTGGTTTCCAGAAGTGGATGAAGCCAAAAAGGAGGAGATGTAAAAGGAACCACAAATTGTGTCTCTTGAAGCCTCTAAAAAGGCTAGAGAAGCACCACAACTCAAGGATGCCCAAAACGAAACAGTCAAAACAAGGCAAGAAAAAGCTTTAAAAGAAAGACATGACTGGTATGAAAAACAAGAAAGGCTCCTTAGAGAAAGAGCTAAGAAATTATCCCAAGGCATTAGTGAAGAAACTGCTGAAGGCAAGACCAAAAGTACTGAAGACAATCCTTCAGTAGTTGATGCTCAGATCAACACTTCAGTAGTTGACACTTCCTGCACTGAACCAGAACAGCCTTCTAAAGCAACAGAAACTACTCCAGCTGAGATTCCAAAGCATGTTCCCATTCCTACAACTGTTTTGAACCCTTCTCCCATACCATTGTTAAAAGAACAAATGGAGGAAAGTTCAAAAGAAGCAAAGAAGAAGGCAATAGAAGATGAGATCCGGAATAGTTTAGAAGCAAGGAATGACATAAGCTTTGAAGACAAATTAAGAACCTATGAAAAGAAGCTAAGTGAGTTAGAAGAACAAGAAAGAGTTGCTGAGCAACAACTCCTTGCTGCTGAAGAAGTTAAAAGACAATAGCTGATGAACTATATCAGCAAAAACAGCAAGACAAAGAAATACTCACTTAAGGGACTCTCAACTGATGAACTTACAAAACAGGCACAACTTGTATCAGACAGGCTAGCCACAAAAAAAGAAAGAAAATTGAAGAGAGCCCAAATCAAACAAGAATTGGTAGAGAACAACTATGGTTCAAAACATCAAGTGTGCAGATGGAAAGAAGATGTACTTTATGTCACTTACAAGAAGTTCAAGGCTAAAAGACTTGCAAATCCGGAGAAATTCAAACCAACACAGCCTGCTACCAAAAAGAGGATAGAGGAACAAACAAAAACAGACTTCAAGATGATGCTGATTGAAAAGAACACCATTGTTGAAGATGATTTCACTATTGATGAAAAGCCTCTGTTAACACAAGATAGGGATCCTACAACATTTGCATATCAACTGAAGCAGACCATCACAGAACAAAAACAGACCAAGGTAATCACTGAACATCACATTCCCATTTCTAGTGATACACCTGGTACTGTACTTGTTGAAGGAAGAAGGAGATCCAATCTGATCACAGCTGAAAAAGAAAAACCACCAACATCAGCCTATCTTCAAACCTACAAATAGTACAATACAAAGACAAATTCTTCAATTCCAAATCTCCAATTGTCAACTAGTACTTTACCTACAAGTCCAATTCCATGGTTCTGGAAAGAAAAGACTACACAACAAAAGTCCTTCACTACACAACTAAATTGGAAAATTATCAGATGAATATCTTCTATCCATTCATAACACGGTACCAGACAAAGGACTACTTGCAGAACCAGATATCAGAGAACTCAGATTTCAAATGATCAAGGAAATATGGAGAATTCTTGACTCAAGGAAAAGAGTATCTCATAAATAAAGATATACAAAGGTTTTGGCTTAATCAATCCAGGGGGAGATTGTAGGGTCAAAGAGGATTGACAAGCCAGTATAAACATTTAGTCTTACATCCTCTTAATGCTTTGTTTAAACTGCTGATGTAGAAGATTACCAAGTCCTAAAGAGTAAGGGGCTGTTTGGCAAGTGCTGAACCAGTAAGTGCTGAATCAGTAAGAGGTCTGAATGGGTAAGAGGCTCTGAACCAGTAAGTGCTGAACCAGTAATGGTTGTTTGGTTGTATGTCTGAATGAGTGTGCAAAATGACTATTTTATCCCTGTAACAATAACACCTCGATAGCTTAGAAAACCCCACTTAATCAATAAAAATCCTATTATTGTTATTGTTATTATTATTATTATTATTATTATTATTATTAAAAGCCCCAAACCACCTACCCACTCCCACGTTATCTTCTTTCTTTTTTATTATACCCACACAATTCAACATCAACACCAACTCAACTTTCTGTTTGTCTCTTTCTTTCTCTTTCAACCCACCCACCCTTTCTTCTCTATCTCTACACAGACACACACACAGAGAGACCTACCTACAAACCCCTTCTTCTCTATATCTACGCAGACACACACACATAAAGAGAGAGGGAGAGAGAGAGCAGGAAAGAAAGAGGCGGGTGAAGAGGAGGAGATGGGGGCGACGGGGCAAGGGTGCAGTCGTGCGGAGGAGATGGGGCGGCGGGTGCAGAAGAGGAGACGGCGGCGAAGGGTTCTGGTGCAGAGAAGAAGAGGGAAGGGTGATGAGGAAGAAGAAAGGTTGAGGGCAGTTGAGTCCAATTTTTCATTCAGAGAGTGTGTGGAGCTGAATGGTTCATACTGAACCACACCCATTCAGAGGTTGGATTTTTGCAACCAAACAAGCTCGACCTCTGACCGAATCAGAGGTTGCCTCTGAATGAATCATTCAGAGGTGAACCAAACAGGGCCTAAAGAAACAGAAGTTCTAAAGATGAACCAGACAGACATCTGAAGAGCAACTCCTGAAGAAAAACTCCTGAAGGTTACTCATCAGAAGTTTGTCCTCTTCAGTACTTTGATTAGAAGCTTCCCACCGTCCTTAATCTTCAGCAGTTTAGTATTATACTAGTATTCTTAAAGTCTTTGTTCAAGTTTCAATACTACAGCCTGTTGTAGTATTATCTTACAGTATTGTAATCTTTTGATTACTTCGCCTGTATGTAATTGACTGTTTATAAATAGAGGGGTTAATCCTACTATTTTAGACAATGAATCCTTCAACACTTTGAGTAGTTAACCATTTCAATATATATCTGAGAATCATTCTGCATTTACTGTTACATTCATTTACTGTTATTGATTCTCATTTTACTACTTAGTTCATTGATTGAGGGGAGTAATAACTCCTGTTAGAAGTGAAACTTTAACGCGAACACTTTACTTATTCCGCTGTGCAATCTACTTTGATATATTTATTACACACAAGTGTTCATGAATAAGAACTGTTAAAATAAGAAACTGATCCAACATTAACTATTAAAAACAGCTACTAGTTAAGTGATCATGTTAAGTTGTGATTCAATAGTCATTACCAATTCTATTCTATTGATGCAAGGACCGATTGATAAATAACTATGTGCATTACTATGATAATGTGATCACTAGTTAATGGTTTTCTTAGAAGTGAATCAATGTGTGTGATTTAGGTGTGTATATGGCTTATTGCCCATGATCAAAGGTCAATGGGTTGGGTGATCATAATGAAGCCGAAAGTTAGAAGCTTGTGGAATGAAGTATCTTACCTAGTTAAGGCTCAAGGTGGTGTAACTCCTAGGGATCTTGGGACCTTCTTTCTTCGGCTTGAAGCTTGGATTGCTCGATGGTTTTGAGTGGTTTTGGAGGGGTATTCGGCTGCAATGAAAGACATGAGAAGAAGTGTTGTGGTCTGGGTTCTGGTGAGGGATTATGAAGCCTTTATGTAGGGGATCAAGTGAGATGATGACAAAACAAATGTGGTAGTCTCCTCCTTCTCAGCCGAAACATGGATTTGGGGAAAGGATTATGAATTCATGAAAGGCTATTAGTTGGAAAGGTCTAATCAAGAAAGAGGAAAGAGTTGACATTGGTAGGAGATTAAGTTAGTTTTGGCTTTTATCCATTTGTGTGCAAGTTCTATGCAACCTCATCACCCTATTCGCCCCTCACCATATGTAGACTTGAGGTTTTATGATCCATCATTATCTTGACTTCCTTGGTAAAGGTTCGGCCTCCTCCTAGCATGAGGGTGTGGATTTTGATAGTGAATTATCTTTGGAACATTTCTTGTCCTTATGTTTTAGAAGTTGATAGTTCCAAGAACCCTTAGTTGTCATGTTTGCTTGAAATGTAGGCTTGTAGGGTCACTGTTGGCCACAATTTGTGGGAAAAGGGGAAGGGAATGTTTGTTTCTAGTGCATAGGTAAGTTGACTTGTGCTGTAGGTGAGTGGTTATTGCTATTTTGGTGAAACTTGGTAAAAGCAATTCATGCATGCTTCCTTGTGTTTTGTTCTTCGGTCGTGTGTGTAGACAAGGAGAAAGGAAGAGTCTAAGAATAGAGTAAGGTCTCTAGTGATTGGTTAGACAAAAGAAGTAAGGTTTTTCCATGAGTTAGTGTGAGGTATAAGGTGTAAGACTGTATGTTGGTGTAAGGTGTGTCAAAGAAATCTCTATCCATCAATATGTAGTTGTGCGTGTATATGTATATATGTATGTATTGATGGTGTTGTAGTGGATTGTTTAAGATACCATTGTGATGGAATTAGATAGGACTTGCGAGTATAATGGTCGAGCGTTTATGGACTTAGGTGATCAAATGAAGTGTGATCGGCCTTAGTACTAAAGAGTTAGGTTCACTAGATTATAACTCAAATTATCATGGGGCATAGTCGACCAAGACTTACCAAATCATGTTAAGAGGTTAGATGACGATATCAACATGTATTAGCTTCATAGTTATCGAATTCATGAACACAGGTTTATTAGATATTAACACATGGTAGCCTTGTGATTTCTTACATGTGTTATTGATGAGTTACCATATGTTAGGGTATGGTAACCTCATGAAATGCTTTCTGATGATTTGTCAGGGTGTTGTATGACTAAACAGGTGTTCTGTGTTGAGTTTTCTGAATAACTCATGCTTCACTAGACCCCGAGGGGTATTGTGTGTGCAAAATGTCTACATATACACATATAATGAAAGTAATAAATAAAATGCATACGGATGTTGACCTGGATCGTTGACTGTTGTCACATTCTCCCCTTGTTTTTTGAATTTCGTCCGCGAAATCGAGTTTTCCTACTAGTTTCAGTAGTCTTAGGAAAAAGAGCTGGGTACTTGCGTCTCATCTGGTCTTCGCGTTCCCATGTTAATTCGGGACCATGCTTTGCATTCCATCTGACTTTGACAAGTTTAATGCGGCTCCTTCTCAATATCTAGAATTTCCAATCAGTCAGCTCGACCGACTCCTCAACGAAGTGGAGTTGATCATCGATGTGAATCTCTTCGGGAGGAATGATCAAAGATTCGTCGGACAAACACTTCTTCATATTGGATACGTGGAAAGTGTCGTGAACACCACTGAGCTCTTTGGGTAACTTGAGCTTGTATGCCACTAGACCAATCCGAGCAAGTATTTCAAAAGGACCTATGTATCGGGGGTTAAGCTTCCCACGTTTGCGAAACCGTGGTACCCCTTCCAGGGCGAGACATTCAAGAGTACATTATCGCCAACCTGAAATTCAAGTGGTTTGCGACGGCGATCAGCATAGCTCTTTTGACGATCTCGATCATCTTTCAAACGTTCACGGATTTGAAAGATCTTATCGGTTATTTCTTGAATAAGCTCAGGGCCAGTCAAATATTTGTCTCCAACCTCTGCCCAACACAAAGGAGATCTGCACTTACATCCATACAAGGCCTTAATCAGTAGTGATAAATCTTACAGCATGCACTAGTACTACAAATTGTTCATGAACATGATTTTGCTATTTTAATTGGTTTATTTTATGTTGTTATAGGAACATCTGAAGCCTTCTTGCATGCAATGACAACAGGGGATCAACTCAAGCATTTAAACAAATCTTTGGTTGTATTTTCCTTTATATGTGTAGCGATTAAGATTCTGCTCATTCGGTCTGCTGGTGCAGTTGGATTGCTTTTTGAAAATGCTCTGAGTATCCTTCATTTTAGTCCTTATTTCCAGTTTAATTATAGTGATGGACAAACAGGTTGTGTATGGTTACAAATATACATTATTACAATAATAGTTTAATTTATTGAATTGCTCATTCAGTAGGCTTTATGCACTAAAATACACTTTGGGCAACTTTTGGCCCTTTAGCTCTGTTTCCGTTTTGCCTTTTCCTAAATCTACTCGGTTGCTGTGAATTGCACCATTGGAGGAGGTAATAGCTTATTTTGGCCGATTAGGGTTTCAGATGATCAATAAGGGTGTAAAATTGGGTGCAGCTTGGTTATAATAGGGGGGAGATAATGAGGGACATGAATGGACAATTATACCCCTGGGTGTATTGAAGTTACTGAGATTTTAAACCCAGTTAGTTATAAAGGACACAATATGCAATAAATAAAGAGATTTTGGACATAAAATGCAAAAAAAATAAATAAATAAAGGACATGTTTCATAATTTCAGTGATACATAAATGACACAAAGTGTAATTTAGTCATATATATATATATATATATATGTGTGTGTGTGTGTGTGTGTGTGTGTGTGTGTGATAATGATAAATTAGAAACCCACTCGAGTTGGAGAAACCCTTGGCACCCCTATGTAAAAACATTATTTTTTCCTGATTTTTTCAGCATAGCTTTTATATTCAATTTTATTAGTTTCAGCAAAAAAAATCAAAAAAGCGCCGAGTAGATAATTTTGTTACACATGTGTTACACAAACTCGGATTTTTCATACGTCAGCATTGTTACATATGTAACAAACATGTTACATAATTTTTAAAAAAAAAAAATCTACTCTGCGCTTTTTTGATTTTTTTGGCCGAAACTCATAAAATTAAGTATACAAGCTACTCTAAAAAAATTAGGAAAAAATAATGTTGTTACATAGGGGTGCCAAGGGTTTCTCCAACTCAAGTGGGTTTCCACAGGATACTTAGCCTATATATATATGTGTGTGTGTGTGTGTGTGTGTTTGCTTGTATCGGATGCATAGAAAAACTTTCATGCCACACCTTGCGTTTCCGGCGTTAGAATGGTGTGATATATTCCCTTTGGTTTAGTATTATACATCAATCTTGAACCTCGAGAATTAATCATGCTACAATATATTCCCTTTGGTTTAGTTTTACCACTAGAATAGTTGATGTATTTAAATAAAATTTCTTGTTTTATTCATTTTTCACTATCAACTTAGTGCTTGAAAACATAATCATTCTACAATCTAAATTCCACTATTATGAAGTTCAAGCCATTTATTGTCAGGAGAAGCATATGGCATCATCTTTTTCAATGAAGTAATTAAAGAAATCATATTGGTTATTTCAAATGATATCTACAGAGAATTGTTTGAAACTACGTTTTTTGCAAAATCTTAATTTTTGTTTGAGGTGTTATGTTTAAATAGTTGTTACGAACGTGTTTACTGACCCTTTATTTAATGATGTGTTTGCATTGTTCTTACATGTACATGTGCATTGTATTGTAACTCCCTTACACGTTTCCATGTTTTGATTGTGGTATGAATCGACGCGGTATCAATCTTCCACAACAGTATTTGTATTTGGTGTTCCACACCACAAACGTATTTACTTTTTAAAGTAAACATTGAGCGAACTGACAAATAGGAAACGACTGAAAAACACACAGAAACCAAGGACAACGCTATAAATTGTCAACTCCGTCGCGACGCGTGGGTTTCCCACTAGTATTTCTAAAACCAAACTTGTGTGCTTAACTAATACAATCTCAACTTCAGCATAAAGAAATGTCTGTATTTTCCTGGACTAATACAAATCTCAACTTTTTGTCAGCGTACCACTAATAGAGCCAAGAGCCAGCATGCCAATTTAAAGTGATACCTTCGAAATAGTAAGAGCGCCTAGATAGACTAATGGGGTGTGTCAATAATATTGTTTCAAAATAGGTTGTACTAATAAAGAATTGTTTTTCAAGACAACATTGAAATAGCAATGAACCACCACAAAATACCATAGCTTGACAACCTACGATTAGAACCTAAATGAGAAAACATGAATTTTGAAGAAAACTGAAGCAAGGAACCAAGAGCTAAACAAAGTGAAGAACATCCAGAAAAGGTTCCAGCTAAAGAGATAAAGACCAGAAAAGATTCAAGAACAAGATCTCTTTGAAGATATAGATAATAGAAGACAAACACAACTCCTATCTGATGAAATATGAGAAAGAAGACTGAAATCTGGGACAAAGGAACCAAATTTCTATGACAGGCTCCGATATTTACTAAGTGCACCAATCCCAAATAAAGACTTCAGATTTCTAGGAAGAAATCTGGAATCTTGACAAGTAGGAAAGTTAAAAAGCATGCAACTTGAACCCAATCATTCCTGCAAGACTTTCTTTCCCTTTTCAATCTGCAAAACTACAAGTTGATGATAAACCAATTGTTTATTTTCAACTTGGGTCAACTCTTCTTTATAAATAGAGGTCATCATACGTCGAAGAAGAGCGCCCAAGTGTGAATGTGAAAGTATGTGATATACAAAGCAAATACGATCGAGTCTTAGATATATCTTTTACACATACTCCACACCACATTCACACAGCCATAAGAACTCTTTTGAGTCACTTATTTGTAAAGTTAAACGTGATCCTTGTTAAAAGGTGGTCACTATATAAACTCAAAACTTCTTAAAAACCCATGTGTTTTATTGTTTCTGAAAGTTTGATTTCTTATTCCGCATAATGTTTGTATGCTATTGAAATCGCATTGCCATTTGATTCAAAGTTAGACTCATACTTTTGAAACCAACACTTGGTATCAGAGTAGCTTGAATAAGTTATTTTCAAAAAGATCGTAATCTGTTACTATTTAAGCTAAAATCTTAAACGTTTTAACCAAGTATCATACATACCACTTTTGACAAATGGCAAGCTTTCATTCTAGCAATTCTTTATTTCAGATGGGTTAATGTCTAAGCCTCCCACTTTTTTGAGAGAGGAATACCCCCAATAGAAGGTCAGAATGATCAACTTCTTAAGTGGACATGATCATCGTCTGTTCCAATCCATTGTGAGCGGACAATACATTCACATGACTTAAATTCTAGAAGTACCAGCAACTGATAGAACAACAGGGATTCCTGCCTCTCTTGTCCCCAAAGATAAAAAATTCTGGGGAGATGAGGACAAGGAAGTGATGGATATAGATGAAAGAGCCAAATCTTTAATGATCATGGCACCATATGACATATTTTCTCATGTAGATGCTTGTTCATCTGCAGAGGAAATATGGGATCAGTTGGAAAATTTGTGTGAAGGGGGAGAGAAAATGAGAAGAAACAAAAGAACAAATTGTATTTAAAGTTATGAATATTTCAAAAGTCTTCCAAATGAAACTTTATCTAAAACTTATAATAGATTTTCAAAAATCTTAAATGAGTTAAAGAAATATGGGGTAACAAAGTCGAAGGACGAAAAGAATGTTAAGTTCTTAGGAGCTTTACCCAGAGAATGGAAAACACTAACCATGACCCTAGCCTCAACCTTAGAGCTAGACGATCTAAATCTCCATGATCTCTATAGCATTCCTATCCCCAGAGAAGAGGAAATATTGAAAATTCTGGTCATAAGGGTGGTCAAATAGCACTATATTCCACAATCTAGAATCCAGAATCCAGCTCCTCACAAACAATTCCAACACCTTGTGAAACAGAAGCATCTGATCCCATATCAGATTATCTTGCCTTCACAGAAGCCATTTTACTTCTTGCAAAACCTTTGAACATAGAATGTCAGGAAACCATGCATTCAAGGGTAAGGTAGATTGATCCAAGGATAGAAAGGCAGAAAAGGCTGAAGTGACCTATTTCAGATGCAAACACAAGGATCATTACAAATAAGTGTAAGAGCCAATAGCTGAGAGATGTTGCCTATTATGAAATAAATCTTGAAGTAGCAAAGAAACAATAGATGGTACTGGTTGGTGAAGATACATGGTTATCAGATGATTCGTCAGATGATGAAGAAGAAATAGCCAACTTCTGTCTCATGGTAGCTGAAGATGAATCTGAGGATAAAACTCCAAATTCATGGGTAATATCCCCTAGTCATATTTTTGAAATTGAAAACTTAAAACTTGAGCATAAACAATTGCAGGATAAACTTCAAAGAGAAACTGACAACGTTAAAAGCACAATCTGTGAGCTTACCAGAATTCAGGATAAAAAAATTTGAAGAAATTAAAAAGAAAAAAAATCTGGAAAAAGAAAACCTTTCACTGAAAGAAAAAATCGTTTATTATGAAACAGAAAGGCATCAATTGTACAAAAATTTGCAAGATAATTCTATAAATGTCAGAAGTTTTCAACAAGCAAAAGAATTTATTGACTACATTGAGGCAAGCCCAGAAATTATGGACAAGGCCAAGGATATGTAAAACGGACAAGCTCAAACACAAAAACTGTTTTCATAAAAGCTAAAGTAGATACTTCTAGAGTTGAAAAGAAAAATCTAAATGAACCAGATAATATAAAGAAAATAGAATCAAGCCTTGATTTACCTCAAATGGATCAAGAAATTCCAGAAATCTAGAATACTAAATCTGATAACATATCTGATATCAATTGTTGCATGTGTGTTGAAATTGTGAAAGTATTCCAAGCACACATTACCCGGAAAACAGACAAGGACTCTCATATTCCTGCAGCTAAAATCTACAAGGATATGAAGAATAAAGTTAATGTTGAGAAAGTGTACTTTAAATTAGTACCTAGCAAGAGATGGGTACCAATAAATCTCTAACTCTCAACATTGCAGGACCTGCATGTGCCCCAGATTTGGTATAATGATCTACAAGCTCCAATAACATGACAGGAAATAGGAGCTTATTGAGTAGGCATGTAGCCAGAGTTGGTCAATTGGTCAACTTTGGGAATGGAATAAAAGGTAGGACCTTAGGTTATGGAAACATTACTATAGGGCCTCTAACCATAGAAAAAGTCTCATATGTTGAAGGGTTAAAATATAATCTGTTAAGCTATGGACAATTCTGGGATAAGGGCTTTAATGTAATTTTCTGGCCTAATAAATGTGAAGTGATAGGAATTAAAGATAATGTGGTACACTTGACAAGTGAAAGAATTAGAATATCTATCTATTACTTTGATTTCAATTAATAACTAGGAAAAAGCACCTTTGTGTTAGTTTTCTCAAACTTCAAGTGATAACTGCATATGACATAGGAAACTTGTTCATGTAAATTTCAAAACGTTAAACATCCTTACCAACAAAAATCTAGTAAAAGGCATCCATGTCATTTAGTTTAAAAAGGGAAATATACGTGAAGCATGTAAAATGGAAAAATAAAAAAGAAGCTCACATAAATCAGTATGTGGTTCCTCAACAACACAACCTCTGGAACTACTTCATATGGATCTGTGTCGACCAATCAGCAGGGAAAGCATGGCAGGTAAGAAATATATACTTGTCATTGTTGATGATTTTTCAAGGTGCACATGGGTTGACTTTTTGAGAAACAAAAGTGAAACTCCTGAATTAATAAAAAATTTTATCACAAAAATCCAAAATCACTTGAAACTAAAAGTCAGAAGAATTAGAAGTGAGAATGGAAATGAATTCAAAAATTCCAGATTGGAATCTTTTCTGATAAGAAAGGGAATTTAACATGATTTCTTAGTTCCTAGAACTCCTCAACAAAATGGAGTTGTAGTGAGAAGGAACAGAACTCTTGTTGAAGCTGCAAGAACTATGTTGGCTTTTTCAAATCTGCCAAACATACTTCTGGGCAGAGGCAATTGCCAATGTCTGCTTCACACAGAACATGACTCTAATCAACAAAAGACTTCATAAAACACCTCAACAAATACTTTAAAAAGACTTCCAAGTATCAAATTTTTACATATCTTCGGATGTACATGTTACACTTCAATGATTTTGAAAGTTTGGAGAAATTGATAGAAAAGTTGAAAAATGAGTATTTATGGGATACTCTCTGGCATCAAAAGTTTACACAATTTATATTTTAAGCTCTAAAATAGTCATAGAAAGTATCTATGTGTCTTTCAATGATTCATCATTAAGACTCAGTCCAAAAAACTCAAAATATGAAAACAGAACACTTTTCAACGTTCCAGATAATACTTAACAAATGTTAAATGAACTATGTGAAGAGATTATGGGAGGTCAATGGGAAAGTAAATTCAAGAGTTTGAGTGAGTTAAATAATGAAAACAATCTGAGTACCAATGAGATTGGTGAAACATCTGGAATTAATGCTGAAAATATGAATCAAGAAACAATAATTCCAGATAATGCACAATCAAGGGAGAACATCATAATGAAGTCACAGATATTAATAATATAAACCATTTTCATAATATGAGGTGGACTAAAGATCATTTACCTGAATATATAATAGGCGATCCACAAAAAAGGAGTACAAATAAGGGTTGCAAGTGCTAATGATAGTTTGTGTGCATGTTTTCTAAGTTTAACAGAACCAAAGTCAACATTTGAAGCTTTGTAGGATCCAAACTGGATATATGCTATTCAGGGAGACCTTGATCAGTTTAAGAAACGCAAAGTCTAGACATTATTTCCAAAACCAAATGACAAATCAGTCATTGGAACCAATTGGGTGTTCAAAACAAATCAAATAAACAAGATGTTATAACAAGAAATAATGCTAGATAGATGGTCAAAGGTTACAGTCAAAGAGAAGGAATTGACTTTGATGAAACATTTGCTCTTGTGGCCAGATTAGAGGCTCTAAGAATCTCTCTTGCTTATGCTGCTCACAAAGACTTCAAAGTTTACCAAATAGATGTGAAGTCAGCATTTCTGAATGGCAAGATTGAGCAAGAAGTGTGTGTTCAACAACCACAAGGGTTTGTAGATCTCAACTTTCCAAAACATGTCTACAAACTGGACAAAGCCATGTATGGCTTGAAACAAGCTCTTAGAGCTTGGTATGAAACCTTGTCTAAATTTCTGTTGAAATCAGGTTTCATCAAGGAAACTATTGATCAACACTTTTCACAAAAACACAGAAAAGTCATATAATTCTGGTACAAATCTATGTAGATGACATAATTGTTTGGTCAACTAATCCAGATTTTTGCAAGAAATTTGAAAAAATTGATGACCAACCATTTTTAAATGAGCATGATGGGGTGAATTAACCTTTTTCTTGGGCTTTCAAGTCTAACAATCTCCAGAAGGAATATTTCTTTGTCAATTTAAATATATCAAATCTATTTTAAACTAGAAAAATGCAGTTCATCCAGAACACCAATGGCAACTGGTTCCACACTGGGATCTGATCCAGATGGAATTTCAGTGGATAGTCAGAAATATAGCGGGATGATTGGATCTCTTCTATATCTCATTGCAAGCAGACCACATATTATGTTTGCAACATTTTTTCTTGCAAGATATCAGTGCAACCAAAAGGAGTCTCATCTAAGTGTTGTACAAAGAGAATTTAAGTATTTGAAAGGAACTCCAGATCCTGGATTATGGTATCCAAAAGGTACAAATTTAAATCTTATAGCTTACACTGATGCAGATCACACAGGCTGTAAAATGGATAGGAAGAGGTTCTTTGGGAGTTGTCAAATGCTGGGAGAAAAACTGGTGTGTTGGGCTTTAAAGAAACAGAATTGTGTATCAACATCCATAGTAGAAGCAGAATATATAGCAGCAGCTAGCTGTTGTTCACAAGTGATATGGATGCAGATTCTACTAAAAGACTATGGATTAAACATTGCAAAAACACCAATTCTGTGTGATTCCAAAAGTGCAATAACCATAATCTCAAATCCAGTTCAACACTAAAAGACCAAGCACATAGATGTCAGGTATCATTTATTAAAGACCATATTGAAAAAAAGTGATATTAAAATGTATTTTGTTCCTACAGCCAAACAACTTGCTGATATTTTCACCAAACCTTTGGATGAAAAGCATCACAACTATATCATAAGCCAGTTGGGTATGCTAAACATGGATTTAAGTCAAGAACCTGGTATGCAAATAACAAAAGCTGAACTTGAAGCCAATTAGTCAATTTCACATGACACACACATTGAAAAATCTGGAGAACAAATCTCCTGTGATCATCTGAAAACTGAGACAGTTGTCTTAAATGATAAGCCAGAATCTGGAATAAAAATCTCAGATAATGAGATTTCTAGTGAAATGTTGGAAAAATCCCAGAAATCTGGAGTGGAAATATCTTAACCATCCCAGACTCCTAGGAAAGAGAAAAGGTGACTCATAATCCATGCATGCATGCACGTATATATCTATAATTATATATAAGTTCCATTTATATATCATTTTTTGTCTATCTTTGAAATTAACATACTTTTATTTATATTTTAACATTTTTTAGAGATAATGATTATTTATACTATTTGTTTAATATGTATATACTAAGTCTAGTCTAGAAAGTAAGTAGCTTGACATCTGGGGGATAAGTAAATGAGGAGCAGCAAGTAATTAATGCAGGGTCTGTCACAAATATTTTCATATACCAAAGAATATCCTGACATAACTACTTGAGTGCAGGGATCAACTCAACTAAAGGGTGTGAGTGAATTTACCATATCTAACCATTAATGGGACAGATGGTATTGTCCATAAATAAACCCACACTTGAGATCACTTTTCACTGCACATTCTCTGTACTTCTTCTCCAGAATGAAAACCCTATTTTTTATACCAAAAATGGCACTTGAAATGGCTCCTACCCACAACCTCATAGTGAGACCAGCTTGGCAAGGAGTTCCAACTGGTTGCATCTATGTTGGCCTTCCTTTTGAAAAGTCCCATTGGCTTTGCCATCAGTGTGCACGTTGATGTGTTTGAGGAGATCCTCCAGCTGTTTTGGAACACAGCTGTGGTAGTTACTGATAACCTCCGTAAGACTGTGCTTGAGGCTACTGTCTTGGGAGTCAAGATAGTAGTAAATGAGCAGACCATCAGAACTACTCTTCACCTCAATGACAACTGCACCACTCTGAGAGTTAACAGAGACAAAGTGGCCAACACCTTTAAGTTGTTGGGATACAATGGTGTCCAAAAAGCTCAACAAGTGGAGAAGACTGCTCTAGACTTGCCTTAGCAGTTTTTGATGACTCAGGTGGGTGTCTGCTTTAGCGGGAAGACATTCAACTTCAACCTGGTCTCTCTAAGAGTTCAGGAAGTCATTCACTCTTTAGTATGTGAAGAACCGTACAACTACTCGTACTATTTGTTGAAGGACATGAAGGAAAACATCTACAACAGGAACAAGTTCCTGATGTATCCTAGATTTGTGACCAAGATCATCACAAGTCAACTGAACTTTGGAGGTATACCGAGATGATTCACCAAAATCCAAATGGTAAACCAAGCCAGTATCCAATCTGGGACACTGATGTAAGCCTGACTTACAAAGGGAAAGACAGTCTCATTTATGACATGCTTATTGTGGATGATGAAGACTAGATGTAGTTGTGTATGTTTGTAGTTTGTTTGTTTTGTTTTGTTTTGTTGTATAATGTTTTCTTTAATACATATATATGTTTTTTTAAAGGGGGGAAATAGGGGATGAGAAAGAATACTTAAAGTTAGTAAAGCTAACTTTGAGGGAGAACAACAACTTATCACAAAAATATGTAAAACAAGTTTAAATCCCACTAAATCAGGACAAATCTAACTAAGTAGAGTCAAAATCTGGGATAATATGTGAAAATCTGGAACTAAAAAGGCAACAAAATAAATTTCTGCCTTATTTATGGACAATCTTTGACTTTTGAAAGTCAATTTGACTTTTCAGGCGTCAAATCTGGAAAAATAATGTCATTTGAGAAAATGACATTATGCCCTAGGAAGGTCATTTTTCTTTCAAAATAAAAATGTTTTATGTCAATTGAAAAATTTAGAAATAACTCAAAATGTTCATTACAATTTAAAATTAAAAATCTAAACAAAAAGCTTAAACCAATAGAAAATTTCTTTTTAGATTTAATTCTCAAAAAAATTCTTAAAATACACCATCAAATGCTTAAGAATTGAAAGGATTTTTAAAATATTTTATAAATGTTACAAATCATTAAACATTTTTTCGAAAAGATTAGACTGTCAAAATATATGCGATCATCGCTCACTCTCTTTATGTCAAAAATAATATTGGGATGAAACTCAAAAATAATAATGAAAGTAAAAAGGTTGATCCATCTTTGTAGCAGGTTCGAACCCTGACACATTCATTTATCATCAGGTGTCACATTAATTTTCATGGCCAATTTTATAAAAGGCCACTTCAAGTTTCATTCTCATCCATCAATATATATAGACATGAATTTAGAAGAATGGATGAGGACCAAATCCCAGAAATCTGGTGAACACAGAAAATTCTAACCAATATCCCAGAAATCTGGACCTTTTGTTTCAATAACTGGAGTGTCAGATTTCATTCCAGAAATCTGGACTTATGGTTGACTTCATTGCAAGTTGAGAAGAGTAGTGGCATAAAAGGTGGGACCAGTTTATCAACGTGTCAACATACGATTGATTCAAGAAAAAAAATCACTTTTTAAAGTTGAAAAGGAGAAGATACTAGACATTATGGGACACGATGAATAGTACAGTAAAAATGGCAGAATAAAACGTAACCGTTAAACCATCAAGTGGGCTATATCAATTGAAAGCGCATTAACATCCAATTAAAACACTAGTATCCAGATAGTTGCCATCTTCAACAAACCTCAAATATATAAACACCCATCTGATAATTACTAACAGTCCACAGCACCAGAAACCAAATTCAGCCAAAAATCTCTCAACTTTCTCAAAATCCTACAACTCTCAAATATGTCTACCTCAAACACAAACCCCGAACCTCCAACCTTTGTTCCACCCTAGATTTTACTAAGACACGGATGGATAGCCTATTGTGATGCGAAGGTAAACAACATAATTGCTGACCTTGATCACACCAAATATGATGAAATGCACCACCATATCACCATTGAAAACTGAAACACTGCCCTCTTGTTGGAGCTCTGGCTAACTCTAAGTCAGTACTAGTAAAAGTGTTGCAGCAAGTATAGGAGAAAATGAAGGTAGAAGAAGCAAATGATAGCATTGAGGAGGTTCTAGTTGCTCATGTATGGGTTAATAAGACACTGGAGATTAATCTACAAGACATAAGAGATGTTTTTGGGTTACCAACCGAAACAGAATATGTAACAACCGGCAAAAATAAGGTAATTCCGTACTATTAACTAATATATGATTAACGTAATTTAATGCAATTATGTGTTGATTATTTATCAAGGCCTTAGGAGATAGTAAATTCCCACATAATCCATAGGAATGCATACGTTTAATGGTAAAACATGATAGGATCATGTGCGAATAAATTTATCCGGTATGGACGTTGGCGATTACCCGGTAAAAATTTAATAAACGAAAAGGATCCCGGACACCCAGGATGTAAAATAAAGGGTAATTTCACAAAATATAATGGGTTTTGGAACTCCAAAGCCATAAGTGAGAACTTTTCATACAAATCTCCCGGTAACGAATAAAGTGCGCGTACCGCACCCGGTACGCGTATAACTTATATTTTCACCCGGCAAGGGCCTAAATAACTAATCAACGCTTAAACTAGGCTATGTTTAAGGATTACTAGAGGTATTTTTAATGTCTGAATAACACGCGGTTAAAAACCCGAAAAATACCCGAACGACACCCGAACGAAGAGGGATTTAACTTAACAAAAAAATGGGTAAATATTTGGTGTTGTGGACCCCACCTAAACCCACAAAGGGGCCGGCCTAAACCCTTACAAATTTCCTTTTTCTTTTTGTCTAAACACCCTACATAAACCTAAGGATTTAAGCATGCATGGAAATGGATTATATGCAAGTTTAACAAGTACAAAAGCATGCCTAAATCTTACTTTGTGTAAGAAAAAAAATCGGCCAAATGGCAATGTAAAGCCAATACAAGATCATGCCATGATATTACATAAGTACACACTTGATTATATAAATCTAATATAGATATTATGGAAGATTACAAGCATTTAGCAAGATCCACAAGCCACCTCTCTCTCTCTCACAAACTCACGGCCAAACACCTCTACATAATCCACCCAAGATCATTTTTGTACAACTTAAATCTCTTAAATCTTTGAAAGATCATATGCAATCTATGAAAGATATGGTGGTATTATAAAGAAACAAGTATGCATACATGAACATTCAAGCAAAAATCTTCTTCTTTCTCCTCCCTTGTGGCCGTAGATCATAACACCCACACACACACTTTTCTTTCAAGTTTAACACTTCCAAATCACCTCCAAATATCCATCCTTCAAAACCCCATTGTGTGTTTCAAGATCTTGGAGCTTAACCACTTGGAAGAACACACTAAACCCCATTCAAATCCAAGGTTTTTGTCTTCCCTAGCCTTGTGCTAGTAGTAAGCTTCTTAACCTTGCTTTGATCATTAATATTTCATGTTATGTGTTCTTAGAAGCAAGTTGTACATGAAGGGTTAAAATGTGGTTTTGAAACATAAGCTTTAATAGATTTTATATGAGTAAAATGAATGATTAAAGACATGTAAATGGATCATGGATTTGATGATAGTAATGTAGTGTTTCTTAAAAGTTATAAAATCTACACATACACCATGTAGGATGATGATTTGAACATGATTTGTAAAAGAAACTTGAATATGCTAAAAGATAGTTTTTAATCATCATAAAATGACCATCTAAGGTCTAATATAAGTTGGAATATGTTAGAAAATCATAAATGTAGAAGTTACATATTTAAAGTCTACTCACTTAGATGAGTGAAATTTGGATATGTTGGACAAATACACTAAACACACATATTAGTAGCCTTATTTATGGAATATAAGACTATTAAAAGTGGTATGATGTAAAAATAATCTAACATTAAGAAGATGAATCTTCAAAGTCCACTAAGTTGGGAGAAAAATGCTAACTTTGGAAGTTAGGATGGAAAAATGCAACATTTGTAAGTTAAGGGACTAATGTTGTAACTTTGAAAGTTAGGGGACTAAAATGAATATTTTAGAAACTTTAGTCCAAAAATGCAATAACGGAAAGTTTGGTGTCAAAAGCATAAATAATGATTTTCCAAGGATAGTTTTGGTAAACACTAGTAAACTACTTATGTATTTTGTATAAAAAGTGTATTTTTAGAAAAATGGAAGTTTATAAAAATATGGACTTGTATTAACATAAGAATTTTATAAAAATAGAGATTTTTATAAAAATGTTGAACAAGATTAAAAACTTGAGAAAACTTATACAAAAATGAACACTTTATATAAATGGGAATATAAAAGTGTTGGAAATATTTTTGTATATAAGTTAACAAGTTGGGTTAAAAATACAAAAGTATTTTTGAACCCTCCAAGTAATATGTGTTAGGAATTAGAAATATGAATAATATTTCTATAAAACACATATTGGGAAAAACTTGGAAAAATTAACTATACAAGATAAGATATCGGACTTAGACATGTTATCGAACAATAAACGGACAAACAAGAGAAAAATGCCATTGCGGCAAGATAAGAAAATATATATTTTAGGAAGTAAAATATATATAACATGGGTGAAAATTATATAACACTTTCCTAAGTGTTGGAGAAATTATTCGTGGAGAAAACATAACGTAAATGATCAAGACGTTAAACAAACGTATGGACTTAACAAGAAAAATTACACGTTTATATATATATATATATATATATATATATATATATATATATATATATATGCTCGTCTCGGCGAAATTCTAGTATATCTACTTAATGGGAAAGTAGATATGTGGGAAGGAAAACCGAGACGAGTAGACAAAATATGTATATACATATGTGTATGACGAACCGACGAGATCCTAGTATATTTATTTGAATGGGAAAATAAATATACGGCATGGTGAGTCGAGCCGGGCGTTAAGAATATACTACCGAACGACAAGACCTTAGCATATTTATTTGAATGGAAAATAAATATGCGGCAAAGTGAGTCGGGTCGAGTGTTAAGAATATATTATATCGAACGATGCGATCTTAAGTATAATTATTTGAATGGAAAATAATTATACGTTAGGTGAAGTCGAATCGAGGATAGTAATATACAAGTTAAAGAAATATTAACAAGAATAATATATAGCTTGTAAGAAAAGGGTAATCCATCGCCAACGAACCTAGGATACGCGTTTAATTAAACGGGAATTGGAATAACTCGTGGTCGGGGAGTTGAGTGTACAACTTGCTAAGGCACATGCACTATAGGTGTAGTGACTTATACTTCTAGGACGTTTGTAGGTGCGAGACCACAAATTTGCTATCTTTCTTTTTGAGCCGGACACAGATTCAGGTGAGTCTCACGGCCCCATTTTAAACTATTTTACGTTTTTCGGGGGAAAGATATGTTAGGGAAAATGTTTGACGGGATAATTACTTGAGATGTGATCGCCACTCGGGGTTGAGACCTCTCTTCTATAATCATTTATTCAGGGAAATGAAACCGAATGAATATTTGAATAGTACTATTGGTGCCTGACAAGGCCCACCCCTAATCGATAGCGTCGATTATGCATCGGCGTATGCCTGGGGTGCACGTATTCTGAAATCAAGTCGTGAGATACCGAGTAACGACTTGGAGCGGGGCATTATTCTTATTTGTCTTGGTTTGATTATAGGCTCAAGTAGAATTGTAGGAACTTGCAACTCCTATAAATTGTCATAACATGGTGTTTCCCAAGAGTTAAAGTTTTGGAAACTAAAAACCTGTGAACTCACCAATATTTATATATTGACGAAATTTTAAACACTATCCCAGATTCTTAGGACTTCTCATTGCAAAGAAGATTGAAGATACCCAGATGCAATTTAAAGACAATGAGCTCATGTTTAACTCCACCACCATGCCAACCTGGAGAGCAAAGATTGCAAAGTGGAATGAAGAAGACCAACAGCCACATCTAACTAGAGGTATAATCTCTTTTGTACCCAAAAATTCCACAATCTTAAAGAATCACTTGAAACTTATGAACAAACAAGATAGCAATAGCCATAATGGCTCAAATTCTAAATCTCAAGAAAATTCTCAAAATAGCCCTCCAGTAGAGCACTCCAGAACCACCAACAAGGTAAGGATTTCTGAGGAATCCTCAGCCAGATCAGTATTTATCCCTCACCCTGACCCACACACCACACCACGAACTGTTCCATTTGACATACCAGCAATTGAAGGCACCATCAATTTCAATCCTGAATCTGACTCAGAGGAGGGAACTGAAACCATAACAGGTAGGTACCATGCAAGTGGTGCTATAAGCCTATTTTATGGAAGAAAGCGTACGTTTCCTACTTCAACAACTCATGGAGGACAAGCCTCTGGGACTGTCCATGATGATCCGACTGCATTACCTATGGAACAACTAGAGATGCGAATTAAGAGAATTTTGAACATCAAAAGTAGAGAAATAATCTCTAGGGAAACCACACACATGTTTAATGAATATGAGATTAAAAGAGGTCAAAAGGGGTACACAAAGATCACAGATGGAGATTTGGAAGACCTACATCGTAAGAATCTGATAATGATGAGAAACAAATTTATGGTTGATAAGTCTACAAATATCCAAGTCAGAAGAGCACTAGATGCAATTTCTAATGCAGCCATAAAACAGTTTATGAGAAATGCTCAAAATGACTTTGATCTTGCCTTAACCCATCCCAGCATGCTACAGAAGATCAATCTAATTGTACGTAATCAAGAAATCCTAGAAGAAGTAAACAAGCCCAGATCTGGTATGATAGTACTAATACCAAAAAAAAAGGAATCATTTTTAGGGATGACTTCCATATCAAAAGAATGTTTAGAGTGAATGAGATCAGCACATATTCAAATCAGACTCTGAAATACTTAATGACTGGCATGGAAACAGTGCAAGACAAACTGGAGTTGATGGGGAATTTAGAAAGAAAGCAGAAACTAAATGAGCTGATTGATAATTGGATACAATCAAGGGACTTACTCAAGTCAATGCTGGTTACCTGCACAAGGACTATCCCACACAAGAAGAAGCTCAAGCGTCTTGACAAGAGGATTCTTTGAAGTTGTTGAATTTTTTTGGTTGAAAAAACATTTTATTCTGTTATATTCTGAATGTAATTATCATTACAGTTTTCTTTCAGTACTTTAAATGTTTGTTTTTTCTTTCAAAATATAATTGTCTAAGTATGCATCGGTTTACTTACAACACTTAGGGGGGAAATGTTAGAATATAAATGAACATGAAGTGTTGAAGAAAACTGAAGAAATGAACCAAGAGCTAAACAAAGTGAAGAACATCCAGAAAAGGTTCCAGCTGAAGAGATAAAGACCAGAAAAGATTCAAGAACGAGATCTTTTTGAAGACATAGATAATAGAAGACAAACACAACTCCTATATGATGAAATCTGGGAAAGAAGACTGAAATTTGGGACAAAGGAACCAGATTTCTGGGCAGACTCTGATATTTACTAAGTGTACCAATCCCAGATAAAGACATCAGATTTCTTCCCAGAAATCTGGAATCTTGACAAGTGGTAAAGTTAAAAAGCATGCAACTTGACCCCAATCATTCATACAAGACTTTCTTTCCTTTTTCAACCTGCAAAACTGATGATAAACCAATTGTTTATTCACCAACTTGGGTCAACTCTTCTCTATAAATAGAGGTCATCGTATGTCGAAGAAGAGTGCCCAAGTGTGAATGTGAAAGGGTGTGATATACAAAGCAAATACGATCGAGTCTTAGATATATCTTTTACACATAATCCACACCACATTCACACAAAGCCATAAGAATTCTTTTGAGTCATTCATTTGTAAAGTTAAATGGGATCCTTGTTAAAAGGTGGTTCACTATATAAACTCAAAAGTTCTTAAAAACCCGTGTGTTCTATTATTTCTGAAAGTTTGATTTCTCATTCCGCACATTGTTTATATATTGTTGAAATCACATTGCCATTTGATTCAAAGTGAGGCTGATACTTCTAGGACCAACACCTACGTACAAAGGTTACCGATAAAGCACTTAACTTGATAGTAGCTGAGCTAATGAGGAAGCTATCCGTGCTGCAGACATCATACATCATGTGGCTGCCAGATGTTCATGAGTTATGGGTTGTCATGCTTGTCGGCCGGAGAAGTATAAACGCACAACTCATAACTACTAAACATGCAATCATTTACGAGTTACCATGATATTATAATATAGTTACGAACTTTTAACTATCTATTTTGTATACGTCGCACGATTTTAATAGAAGACCTTTTAATGGCTCAACATATATCTTAATAGATCAACACTTAGTAACGTAGAGATAACCAAACAACCCCTTAATCCTGTCAAATAACTTTAGTTCTTTAACTTTAAAACAGTACTAATACTTAAAGGTCTTTATCACGACTAACAACCAAACAATAGAGGAAATATGAACAGAGCTTTCGTTATTCATCAACACTTAGCAAACACATCACATTTGTTTGTAGTTTCAAAATAACAATATTTTTTCTCCTTACACGTAAATAGTCCCATCAATACCTCTAGATGCTAGAACAAGGTGTTCACCATATCTTGAAGAATATGATTTAAAACAATGTTATTTCCTTTCTCTGTCAAGTGAAAACCATCCCAGAAGAAATATTTAGATCTATCGGGGCATGTTGGGGTGAGTTTGTTGCATAAAAATGTCGGTCTCTATCTCTCCAGTTCCACAACATCCTTTATCTACAACATCGAAGCCTAACAAAACCAGATATCAATAGATGATTTTTTTATTTTATTTTTTTTTTGAAATGAAGGCTGAAAAGTGTAGGCCGATATATTGGAAAATATAATATGACATTTTAAAGAATTAAGGGTTTTTGAAAATCTTGTTTATGAACTATGTGTAGTTCTAATAATTAATGTTTACTAAACTAGTGTAGGTTTATAGCAGTAATTCTAAAAATTATTCTAATATCGTAATTACACTAAAAAAATTAATTTTGTTTCTATTATTCTCTAGAAAGCGTGCTTGAATAGATGGAATTTTTTTTCCCGTTATACGTTTTTTAAAGCATTTTTTTTCAATCAACCCATTATAATTCTACTACAAGATCAGAATCCATGCTAACAACACAAAATTGTGTACCGTATAGGTGAGGGTTTTCAATGATGCTCATCAAAGAATTGTAGTAATCAACAAATGCAACTCTAGATTGAGGATAACTTGTTCCCGAAAAACTGAAGCTTTTGTTTTAGAGGTTATTGAATATTTGAGCTGCATTATTTTCATCGTCTTCACAACGTCTATTTAGACCTCCACCTAACGTCCTCACAGTAGGTGCACAACCGAGTGGGAGTGCGCTAAAGACGACTATCCTTCTTACTCCTAGTGTGTATATTTCCTTCAAACAAGTATACATAACATCTCTTAGTATACATAATATTACTTTATACAATTCTTTTCTTTTTTGCTATCTATCATGTGGACAGAAGTGTAACATAATAGAATACTGAAGTGATATTATTAATAGTTAGGTTATAATATATACAGCTCACAAGAAACCCTAGAAACCTAACTAAGCCGGTGGACTCAAACTAATAAACCCTAACAATAATAATATAGTCCAATATAAAGTACATAATATGTACCTGTATGACAATATGAGATTTGCCTAAGGTGCTATATAGAGGCGGATCCAGTGTATTGGAGGGGGGGCTTCTGCCCACCGTCGATCCAACAGCAACAACCAACTGTAGGTCTCCAGCCGATGATTTCCGGATGGATCTGAGAAGGAGCTTTGGGTTTTGGGCATTTATTTATTATTTATTATTTTACCAAATGGACCCGTTGATGCATCAAGCTGAGTACAATACTTTATTTTAGAAACTTTATTCATATTAACAAGTATCGCCCTTTAAACTTACATATTTACTCTCTAGGCTTAAGTTTTTCTTTTTCTTTGTTTTAAACAAGCTTTTTCTTTCTTTTTATATAAGTTGTTTATAATAATAATAATAATAATAATATAATGAATTTCAGCCAGAATCATGTATAAATTTCAGCCAATTTGGATCTTGGTTATTTGAATTATTGAATGTAGTAATTTTGTTTAAATTATGTATACCGAACCGGTACATCGTAGCGGGTCGTACTGAAATGAACATACCCCTCTCAGTACTGAAACTGCCCACCTACAAAATTTTCTGTATCCGCCACTGGTGTTATTACTATATACAATAAATAATATGTACCTGTATGAA
>JAUTDX010001715.1:0-45541 GCA_030844895.1 Ambrosia x helenae | reverse complement strand
ATGGTCAAAATTATTTTGAAAATTATAAATTTCCCAAAGAGATTTAAATTGGAAAATTATAGCTGAACATTTTTAAAAAAAATTCAACTACATATATACAAATTTATAAAACAAAAGAATAATAAGTCATTATATTTATTCTCTAAATATTCATTAGGGCAAACAAATCTTCTCTAAATATCCAAAACAACAAAATGATTAAAATCTATAGCATAAGACAAATATTATCTTACCATGTGGGTAATATATATAATGAAATATTCAGATATGAGGAAGGGTGAGGGTATGGTTGGGTCGGGTCATACTCGAGTGGTGAGCTTGTAGCGTGTGAGTGACGGTGGTCCCTTTTCCAATTAGACTTTGTTTACAGCTAAGCACAATGACAACTTATACCTCCCTTCAACCACAAGCTTATTAAGTTATTATTAAACTACTTTTCCATTTTGTCAAACAAAACTAATATCTATTGACACGGGTTAAATGTTTAAGATCGTAATTTACTTGAGAATATGTTTAAAATGGCGAGCTCCTAGCCACTCTTGTGTATTCTTCAGAAGTGGCTCAACGGTCCTCAAAGATCCAAAGACGCTACGCGACGCTTAAATATGAAGACGCTACATGAGGCTCACATATTCATGAACAGAATGAAAGGACTAGTCCTCAAAGATCCGAAGACGCTACACTATGCTCACATAGAGTCCATGAAAAAAACTTGTATACAATTGACTTCTATTGCCTCTTAATTTAACTAAAAGCACCTAAATATAACTATGATGATTCCCTTTCCCATTGTAAATTGTAAATATTAGTTCTTATTGAGGGGGGGATTTGGTAATTTTCTACGTATATCCTATAAATCTATAATCTATAATCTATAATCTATAATCTATCTATAATTATAATCTATAATCTATAATCTATAATACATTATAAAGGAGGAGTGATGTACCATATTGGAATTTTAACATGGGTACAATTTTTTAAAGCAACAAGTATAAGAGAATAAAGCTTATTTTCTAAGGGTATTATGGGCATGTTAGGGACAATTAAGACACTTAGGAGGGTTATGGTTGTAATTTTAGCATCATCCATACTCACAATATCAAATCATGTTCCAAACTTGCCCTTATGTATAAACTAAACATCCTTTACTGCAATCAATTTCTTCTTAAATGTTAGAATGTGAACCATCAACCATAAACACCAGTCTCTTTGTTAAGAGTGCTTTAATCATCATTAACTCAATCCAAATTTAAAGAAATAGGCGTTTTCTTGTGGTAACTTATGAGGTTGCAGAAAGGTGAGACAATGGAAGATGATGATGGTTCACATGAGACTTGGTTTGTACAGAATCGACAGAAAATGCATGATGGGTTGTGAATTGTTTTGAGTCCGAATGCGGTTCAATTTATACATATGAATGTCCAACTCGTGAATTGTTTTAATTTGGCAGAATTGAGATTGATAGATCATGAAAGGAAGTAAATTGTCGGGCAAAACGTGTAGGCTCGGTTTGGAAAGGTTGGACGAACGGATTGGAAGGTTTGGTGGTTTACTTTTGCGTTAAAAACGCGTCCCTGAGAAATCCGGGGTAGGTGCTGTTTATTTACTATTTGTTAATTAAGCCTAAAAGTTGCAGGTTAACATGTTAAAGCGGTTGTTTTGGTTTGTCAGCTCGGGCATATAAGTTGGCATGAGTGCAATTTTATTTGGATTGGTATTAGTTGGAAGAGCGGTCTTTGTCTTCCTCTTATCATTGGCCCTGCACGAGAGTCTCGATTTTTGGCGGCAAGTATGTTCTTACTCTTTATAAATGTAGCAAATTCGTTTAATTTACTTATAACCTCGGGTTATTCGGGTCATGTTTTATGGTGGTTAATAAAAAAATAGCTAAAAAATAATCGTGTTGAATGGGTTGTAGGCAAAACACATCATGAGAAGGTATATGAGCACTGTCTGTTTCTTTAATTTTTGCGTACTGAAACTACTGTCATGCGATTCCAGGCAAAAAAGGTATCGATCCTATGCAATGACTATAATAACATCCTAAAATTTGAGTTTAAGCCACTTAATCAGTGGTCCATCTCCTTTTCTTACTTTTGTTTATCTCGAGTTTATAGAATTATAACTGCATACAATGAGTCGAAGGCAAAAAATCATCAGGTATGCCACTTTATTTAGAGGGAAAATTCATCAGCTATGCTGCTTTATTTAGAGGGATTTAGGTCTACCATTTAGTAAACATGTTTGGATTAAATTGTGATGATCCATGTATATTTTTTAACTGGTAAAGTAATTCAAATTTTTGCCACTTTTTAACAGTTTCAATGAGCATTCAAATTCTGATGATTTGAGTCCAAGTCACTTTACTCACTAAGTAAATGGGTCAACCCAGTTTTGATGTAAAATAAGTTATCCATTGTGCTTAACGTGCCCATATTGATGGGTCAAATAAGAAAAGGTGTAGCTTATAAATAAGGGATTCAGGTCAAATGGTCGAATGCATTACCTTAAACGGGTTAAATAATATGTGAACTTTGCATTTCTTACTAATAAAGATAGACCTACTTCATAAAAAAAATATTTCTATGTTGCACCTTTGGAGTTAAATAGCAGCATTAAGTCTGATAAACAATCAGTGAAGGTAGATAAGCTTATACAAGAAAGGCTGCTTGCACATGGAATCTACAAAGAGGATGAAGCTGCAATCAGAACAGCTAAATCAGTTATGTAAGCACAAATGTTTCTGTTGCATTGTATTTATGCTTTTAACCACTACTAACAAGCGGTCTTGCATTAGATTTTTGGAATTTTAAGAACGGAGGTACCCTCATCATGCCAAACTGCATTTGATGTGATATGCCTCCCCATGAAGAAAGATTAGCCTATACTGCATGGAATAGGTACGTTATCGAAGTTTATAAAGTTAGTTATGATTGAGGCGTCGTTAAAAAAAGGTTATCAATGAGGCTGAAAGATTTAACAATTTGGTGATATAAATAAGATAATAGGGGGTTATCAAGTAAAATGATATATTGGAGGTTGTTGGTATGCAACAAAGTTGAAAGGAAAACAAATTAAATTTGTGTCCGGACATGGTTCTTTTGCATCATCAAGTAGTGGTTGATTCCTCAAATGGCCACCCCCAATAGCACCACCAAGCTAGCTACCGAAATTTGGAAGGGCTAATAGTGGGAAAGAGAAAAGTACCATCGCTTTCGTTGTTGGAATGTCCGTCGCCATTGGAACCGCAAGTTGGTTGACCTGAAATGCTTTTCTTTCAAATTCTTTACATTTTTTTTTCTTATATCATGTGTTAATTAGGATTACAAATTTGCAATAATATTGTACAATTTTTAAATAAAGTGGTTAAGTTAGTTGACTAGAACACATTTTCAAACGGTTTGACCCATTTATTTTAGCTACATTTTGTTTTCTTATATGAACCATTAGAGGTAAAACGCACCTAAATCAACCCATTCTTAAGAAAATTGAGATTGCCATCAATTGTATGACGCTAACTTTAAAGTATTTATTGGTAATTTGCATCCAACAAGTGTATTTAATGGTACAATGAGACTTCACTTTTTTATGTAGGCTTTGGAACCTGGTAAAGGTACACACCCTGTTATATGGTGGAGGCGATATGACAGGAGCTTGCAAATGCAAATTATAAGGAGTAGGTGAGTTAAACTACATATTCTCGTATGGTATACATTTTACTTCAAAGAAGTCAATCCCATCTCACACTTAGCCTCAAAAACTTTACACTGAGCTTATGCTTTGCTTGATAGCACAATGAGTCTTATGATGTAGACTTGAGATCAGCTCAAAAAGACGTTTATATAAAGTTGCTTTCAATAACAGAACTTGTTTCAAGTATATATGTCAAATTTATATCCTATAATAAAAGTCATTCTAAGATATATATATACACAATAAAACCAAAAAAGTGGTCACTAAGTCAATTATTGTCTAATAATAATAATTCTTTCGGTTAATAAAGTTCTAAAGGTTAATAATAGCTAGATGAGCTAGAGACAAGCCCTTATAAGCTTGAGCTTGGCTCCTTTTATGTTCCAAGCTCGTTTTTTTTTTTTTATGTTTGAGCCCTTTGTAAAATCCATACTCCAATGTGCTCAAGTAAGCAGATATAAGGCGGCTGACACATTTGCAGCCCTAATCCACTTTTTTCATACTTATAAAATACTATAAAAAACGACTATCACGTAGTTAATTTTGACAGCAACCGTTTTGTCAAAAATTGTACCTAGATCAAAATCATTTTGTTTGTGTTAGTTCAATGTGATTATTAAGAACTCCACCCCAATATTTATAATATAGGGATGAACTCGGTGTCGGTGCCGGTATTGAAAATTGGCAAAAATGAGTACTGGTGCCGAAAATGCTCGGTGTGGTACGGTACGGTATCGGTACTGGGCGAAAATTATTTAGAAATGGGAAATCTGTTACTGATACCGGTATCATTTGCTCGTCCCTATTATAATCCGTGGTTAACTTCTATGTTTTACACCTACTACTCTTTAAATTCAAATTTACAATTCAATTTCTCATACTGTAGCCTAGATTATTGTGTATGAAGTTTAATCTTGATTAGCACCTATCTCTCAAAAACCAAAAACAAATCCTCTCAAAATCCAATAAATACATGAGTTGTACATAGTGATTTTGCAAGGTGCCATTTGTATAGCTGTGGTCATGTGTCATCTTTTTAGAATCCAATTCCACTATAGTATGTGTATGATTGCATTTGTGATCTATTATACACTTTTTGATTTTGGGACTTAGAGATATCAATTAAACAATCATCTTCAAATTGGATTCTAAACACTTGTGCATGAGATATGGGTCTTGATATATGTGACAACATGCAACTTACGTCCACATAATTATGTCAAGGTCGATTTGCCATAATGTCTACCATCTCTTATACAATTACTGTTTTTTTTTTTCTTTTGTGTTAGTTCTTTGGTTTATACTCACTAGCTTTATTGTGAATTGATATGTTGTCTTAACAAATTGGTATTAAAAATAAATTATGTGAAACCTGCCATGCAACGTGCACCTAAAAACATGAATACCCGCAGCAACGTGCGGGCATTCCTGTTATGCCAACCCTACTTTTATGTGCCTGGAGGCAAATTCATATCAATTTTTGATGTTGGGTAAGTGGTTAAATGTGAATGTTTGGTTTTTCTAGAATTGATCAAGACTGCAATTCTTTTTTAGGAAGTCATCATGATTGAGGCCTAAAGCTACAAGATCAAACTTAGGGGGGTTATTTGATTTGCTACTGTTTGCATTAGTTACTCTTTTCAAGTAACTCTCCATACTCCATAAGTTCAATTGGTTTACTGCACTATATTAACGGATACTGACATGTTAAGTATGTAATCACAATAATTATTGTACAGTTTGTGATGTTGAATGCCCGTTAATTTTTGTACTTTATACATATCTAATGTGTTATAGTTATATTGATTTATTTTATATTTCTAATGAAATTTTGGTTATGATACACCAAATATCTTATTAAAGGGACATTTGAACATCATAGTTTAGCAAAGTTCTTACCAATCCCCTTAGTATACAACACACATATTATTTTTAGTTTTTTAAGAAAACACAAATTTGGTTTCTTTTCTATAAGAAAACACTTGTGGATAATAGATGCTTTTAACGGTCTGTTCTAACGAAAAACTTTGGCTGATAACTATGGTTTTGAATTACGGCAGTGTCAGATCACCGAGTCAAGATGGTTCGGTTTGAAGCATTTTATATTTGAAAGTTTTTTGCAAGATCTTTAGCTTCAAATAATATAGATGACACAAAACAAACATACCCGCAGCAACGCGCGGGCAATCCTACTAGTAATACATTATAAAGGAGGAGTGATGGCTAGCATAGTCATTTTCACCTCCGTACAACTTAACAAGCAACATGTACAACTTATTTATGCTTACATATTGAGGGTATAATTGGAACTTTGTGGAACATTAAGACACTTAGAAGGGTATAATAGGAATTTTGTATTCACATTTTAATTAAAAGTATAAAATTGTTTCCCTTATTATCACTTTGCTCCAAAACTGATCTGCTCATAATATTGTCATGAATGTGAGCCATAATCAATGTGACTCTTATGCTTCATATACTCATCGTTTCAGAATGTGACTCAAACTCATGAATGTGTCGCATGAGTCTTTGTGTTTATAAAACACTGAAAACCTCAGCCATTTACAGCATTTCCAGGTCAGTGTTTGTTTATTTTTTGTTACCTCGATTTTTTTAATTGGAAATATTTAGGTTTCTTATGTGTTGGTCATCTGCCAGCCTTGAAAACCTAGCTAAGTACAAGATTATGCTAATTAAATTGCAAGATTAGGTGGTGGGATCCTGATTCAAATAATTTTTTCTATCATGGAAAGGATTATGTGCTGCTGGAGGTCATGAGTCCAATTGACATATTGTCCAAGAAAAAGGTACGTATGCTTATGTTTATTTACATTTACATTATTCATAACATCGTATAAGTATGTTTTTGTATTCTTGTTATTTGTTTGATTGATTGTTTTTTTATATATTTAGTTTTTTTTTGGAAGGCATTTTATATATTTAGTTGTCTACATCATATACAGTTTCAGGGAAATCACTTCAAATAGGGCTTCTTTATTGTTCTAATGCTTGCAAATATAGTTTTTAATTTTTTATTTATGCAATTGATCCATTTCATAAATCATGAAAAAGGTTAAATTTTTATAGTTCTGATTGTCTTTCGTACATATCGCAGGCCTCAATTGCTAAAGAAAAAGAAATGATGTGCTGGTATAATTGAATTAAGGTAATAACAAATTCTGATGTTTTGCTTAAAAATCCGTTGTGGTCTGTTCTGTGCATTGTTTCATTGTGTTTAAATTATGTCTACAAGGTGCTCGATGAAATGTCTTGTGTGAAAACTGTAACGGAGGTTTATCAATAACACAGAAAATGCTACAAAATGAAAGTTATGTGATAATTTGTGTTGTCTTTCTTAATTCCTCAAGTGTTTTAGATTATCGATGAAGAACATTAGGGTACAAAAATATTGAATCAAATTATTGCCAATAAACGCGCCACTTGTGGGCTTTCTGAAAACAACGCACCTTTAGTGACCCGTTGTGGCGCGCTTTTAGCTTAAACAAGCCAAAGCTGCTACT
This sequence comes from Ambrosia x helenae, assembly GCA_030844895.1. Classification (NCBI taxonomy): domain Eukaryota; kingdom Viridiplantae; phylum Streptophyta; class Magnoliopsida; order Asterales; family Asteraceae; genus Ambrosia; species Ambrosia x helenae. The sequence continues at coordinate 38,324 of JAUTDX010001715.1, read as the reverse complement.
GTTGCAATTGGATTGGTGACCCGTTGAGTACTTTGTAATGTTTTTGCTTTTTACCCTTAGTTGCATAAAGTTCTTAGTTGCTCAGAAAAAAATGTGTTCTATTTATATGTATTTCATCTTTGTTGTTAATGGTTATGGCTTAAAACCGGTCCCAATCTAATCTCGGATTTGCCACATGCACTAACATCACCAATTTAAGTAAGTTCAGGTTTGGAACCTTTGAAAAGAAATTTGTTGTTCAACAAACCAACTATCTTGGAATGATGCTAAAATTGGGATCAAATACTATATATATTGATTAATTCGGAGACAGATCCGAATCTGGCTTGATTTTTGGAATGGGGACCAGCTTCTTAAGGACATATGGTTGCTTTTGTTCAGGTTATCCTCTAATAAAATATGCAGGTTGCAGCATCAGTGGCTGAATCGTGGGTCAGAAGTCTCTGGTTGGAGCAGCAGCCCAGCAACGAATGACGAGAAACATGCATTTCTTCTATTTTTTCCCTGCAAAACAAATATACACCCAATTCAATGCTACATCGGTTACAACTCCCTACCATCCTCTTCCTTTATGTATTGACCCATTTTCATTATTCAAATTACATTACACTTTTTTACACCCAATTCAATGCTAAATCCGTTACAACTCCCTAGCATCCTCTTCCTTTATATATATTGACCCATTTTCATTATTCAGATTACATTACATTTGCTGCTTCGCCTCCCTTTTTCCAGGTTACCGACTTTTTTCCATACATCTATATTCATTTCTATGTAGTATGTTAGGCGTATATATATATATATATATATATATATATATATATATTGTTGTAGTGTATTACACACATTTTCCTAATTGAAGATCATGCTAATTTTTGTACTTTTCCTTAACAGATATGATGTTTCATAGCTATACAAAAAGGAATCAAATCATTGCATGATTGTGCTTCTGCCGTCTCTGGGCTGGTCAATGACAAAGTATGTTTTAAACTTCCTTTCTGCACATTATATTCAAGTTATTTGACTATATTTTACATCCAGTTATTAATAGCTTTGATCTCTGAGAAAACAGATTGGGCAGGACATCGACTGGAAGCATTCTCAATTCAGCTTGTGATCCTTGGTACCAACAAAAAAGCACGTCCGTAAATGTATTGCACCACCGGTAAGCCAAGGAACGAAGATGTTTTTAATGTGGTTCAGTTTGATCTAACTAATCGTTATTTATGAAAGGAATAGAACTTAAACCCGTCCTAGATATGGTTTGTAGGGTTAAATGTGCATTTCATTCAAATTAGTATGAGTGACAGGTTCTTGTTTTTAGTATTTAAGTAGAGCCCTTTGTTTGTTATATTGGAAGATTGTATTTAAATTTTCATTGTTTATTTATATTTAACAAATTGTATAGGCATTGGAATCAGGTTACTTGTGTTGCGCCTGTGGTTCCCTGCGAGCCGCTAATTGGACTTCTTAAAAAAAGATAAATAAATAAATAACCGTTCATCATCAAAAGATCATTCTTTTGTTTTTTTACAAGGTTTTTTACATGTTTGAAAGATAAGCTATACCATAGAATCAAGAACTTTATGACTTTAAATGAGTATAAGGTTGCATGCGAACCATGGCGACAACTTTACTGAATGTAATAAAATGTTAAAAATCCGAAAGAGTTTTAAGTCCATAATGTTTACCCAAATAAGTGAATAACTTAAATTAAAGAATATTTACGCTAATATAGAATTGTAATTGTTGTGTAGAAAGCTACTATGGCAAATACTGTCTTAAATCTTTATGTGAGATTATAACAGTTAAAAGAATTTAGTTGGACTTTTTTTGTATGTACAGTTGTATTTGTATCTATAGTTCTTTTTCTTTGTCAGGTGGATCAGAAGAGAATATAAGAGAATTGTTTTCAAAAGCCAAAAAAAATGCCCTATCTATAGTTTTCATCAATGAGATTTATGTAATTGCTTAAAGAAGGCTTAGGAAACAGGGTAAAGTCCATACGCGTGACATGGGGGAATGCAACATCGACATACGATATCAATGATGTACGTGATTTCATATGTGTGAATATGTGTCATGTTTCAAATGCATTCAAACTACTGACTAATATGACATTTAGGGATTATCAGTGCTTGACAAAGAGCCATTAACAGTTGGAGTTTCTGTCAGCTTACCAGAAGTATATGATCAGTACACGAGGGGTCCCTTTTTGGAAATAAAGAACAACTGCTTGTTCGATTTTTAATAAGAAAGATCTCATTAAACCTGGTGAAATGGCAAGAAACTCGAGGTAAGAAATGTATTTACAATTCTGTTAAACGACATAAATTGACAGACAACCTCTAACTCATTTGACCACACCCTAATGACACAAATCGATTCGTTTTGTATGTAAATAGGTCAAAGTTACTAAGCAGTATCATTATTTTTTCAGTGGTATGAGAAATTTACTGATGTGGATGGTGTCATACCTGTGAGTGCCAAGTATGATCATGGAGTTGATGATCTAAAGGACTGGATACTATCAAAGCTTCCTCTTGGACCAGCATTATATTCAAGGCATGTTAGTAAAACACTTGCCCATTTGTTTTCATCTTTTTCTACAATAAATAAGTTCTTATCTGCTAGCAATACTTTAATTCTGTAAGTTAAAGGTTGTTGGATTTTGAATCTTTTTCATCAAATAAACAATACCCAGAAAGGAATTTGTTTGAAATGGGTCATGTGAAATGATTTGTTAGTGTAGCAGAGGCTGTTGTTGTTAGTTCATCAACTGATGTAGATGGGGAGGTTAATGGTGGTGATGAGGTTAAGAAACTGTTGGATGAGATGGGGAGACAGGAGCAACGACAGGCGGTTAGGGGATGGTGGAGACAGAAGAGGGAGAAGATAGGGAGTATTGGAATTATATGAAGCTTAAACGGCGGCAAGTGAAGGTTGAAACGGAGGCGCGGGAGCAAGCGGTGAAGGAGTACCAGGAGCTTTTGAGTGATATGTGTGAGCAGAAGTTGGCGCCGAATTTGCCAGGATTGATCAGCATCAGGAGTTGTGTAGGAAGGGAATGCTTAAGGCTGCGTATGCGCCATATTTTGATTTGCTACCGGCTGATAAGATGGCGATGATTACGATGCATAAGGTTATGGGGTTGATTTTGACTGGAGGGGATAATGGTTGTGAGCGAGTTGTATCGGCTTCTTGTAGCATTGGGGAAGCTGTTGAACAGGAGGTGTGAGTAGTTTTTTATTTGGCATTGAATTATGTTTTGTGTTTTCGTGGTATTATTAGTTTTTGCCAAACACTATATGTACATAGGAACAAGCCTTAAGTGTAACCATTGTTGTCAATTCTTTTTTCAAAAATATAGGTATAGTTATTTGTAACTTAATATGGATTAGAAAACTGCATACCAAAAATAGCGTTATCTATTTTCTTTATTTTTTTATTGCTTTAGTTTTACCATTGCTTGAGAGAGAGAGATATGTTTAATTTACTATTAAACATTTCAGCATATGAAAGTCTTGGTTGCTAAGTTGTGGAATTAGACACTAATATATAGTTTCAAGGACTTAACAAGGGAAGTCTTGGTTGCTAAGAAAAAATAAAGGAGTTCTCAGGTGTTGACATGATGAATTCGTAGGGAGTGATTTAGGGTCAACATTAGTACGTTAGTTTCCTTTCCCACCACTTTCACGTTTCTACCCATTTAAACTTCTAAGTGATTGTGTTGCTTCTACTCATCTAGGTGTAACTATGGTGAAATAAACTCTACTTGACCTTCCATTTAGAAAGAATTTCTAATATCAATTGAGCAGCTACAAAAATCACAACACTATGTCAATATAGAGGATTCTTATCTGTTTGATTTTGATTTTAGTAAAATTTGATTTGACTATGTGATAAAGCTCCTTTGATTTGTATTCTACATGTGTCCTTGTTCATATATGATAATAGTTATTTGTAATTGCCATATCGGAAATCGATAAAAAAAGAGATACCATTTGCAAAACAAGAACACGCATTGTGTATTTGGTAATTTCTTTTCTAATTTACATTTCTTGTTTTTTGTTTACCATGAATGACATATTTGAGAACATACTTGTTTAAACTTATGATTTGGGGTGAATTGAACAAAGTCTTATGTTTCTATATTATATTGAAATTATGCATACCAGTTGCTCGATGAAATGTAGAATTACATGTTTATTTCTATAACACCTGCTCGATTCAACGGCTTTATTGTTTTAGTCCAAACAGTTAAAGGGATCATTAGTTGTAATATGGTTGTTGAATATTAAACACTTATGTCTTTTGGGCTCATTTGATCTACAAATTGTGGTAAAATGATCTTCACATTATGTATCTCAGATTTTTTGTGTTGTTAAAACTGAAGTTATAAAAAAGCTTTTTGATGCTCTTTTAAGCGGTGATCTACTTGATAACTAAATGACATAAGCAGTACATTACTGTCTACTTCTAGCTTGCTCTTACGATTTACACCCCATACACAACATTTCTAGCATTCGTTGCCTATTAATCTCATGTCTTGTCTATATTAGGAACACAGAACCAGGACCAGACTTCTTCATTTTCAGGTTTGCATTCTCTCTAATACTAATCAACGCGGGTCTTTGATAAACTCATGCCATAAATGTGCCTCTACTGTTGTCATAAATAATATGTACTAAAAAAATAGGGTAAACGACGTGGACTTAATTTGAATGCTCATATAAGTTATGATAAGCGGTGTTGACTTTTTCCCCAGACTCATTTATTTACTTTTTTTAGAAAATTTTTACTGGAAATATGAATGATATGTGGTGTTGTTGACTTCTTTCTCACAACATTATTTTGTTGTATGCATTCTACCACAACTAACAAAACATTACTAAAAGTAAACAACTTTATTTTAGGTACTACATGTCGACAACGGATGCAAGAAATAAACCACGAACGAACAAAACCATTGGTACGTGAAATCAACAACCATGCTTTCAACTCAAATGTGTACACAAATGCTTTTTACTAACAACTAAAGAATGACTAACAACTAAAACATTCTTGATATGCAGGTACCACCACAGCAATAATCCCACAACTCAAGCAACATGGCAAAAGGAAAAGCAGTGGTTTCACATCGTCGCCTAAAAGTGATTGTAACCCACAAGATGATTCATTAGCGAAACAGTACTTTGTAGTGACTTACTTACGCATAATTTCGTCTACCATCATCGTTTACATTGTTCTTTTGTATGTCAAGGGGCTTGTTAATACGCAACTGCACAACAATCATATATTCATTACAACAGTAAAGTGGTTTAAAAAAATACGTTAAATGCCTGACACAACTTGCGGCAACAAAGTATACGCACCCGCGGCAACGCACGGGCATTCCCACTAGTATAAAAAGTAAATCAAACCATGATTACTCCCTCTCAGTGTCTTTTAATTGTTTCTAATGTTACACTCTACTAGGGATAGAACATGTTACACCGAATACCGACCCAATACTAATCCCGTAATGAACTGAGGGTGTTCAGTATCGGTACTCACATTTTAGAGGTTTTCGGTTTCGGTATTTTCGATATCAGTACAGGATCGGTATTTTAAGGTAAAATACCGATACCATACCGGTACCGTACCGTATGTTTTCGGTATCGGTATTGGGTTTTGAGAGTTGTCGGGATCGGTATCAGTTGGTACTGGTACCGTCCCGAGCTCATCCCTACACTCTACTCCTTAATCTATTAAGGTTATGCAATACTCACCCCTCCACCTTCTTACTTTTAAATTAACATATGTTACACAAAAAAAACTTAATTATTTTAAATAACAAGTATATTACATGCCCTTAAACTTATTTATTTATTTTTTTCGCTTAAATTCTTAAAAATAGATATATTACATGCCCTAAAATTTTCAGATAATAAAAAGTCCATTACATAGGATTTTCTCATGAAAGTGGGTTTTCTGTGTAACCCTCCCCTATAGCTAAGGATCAAGTAGGAAAATATGTTTTTGTGAGAAGTGTGAGAAGGATTAAAAATTGATATGCATGCATCATTTTTTGGATTTATTCATCGTGTTTTGATTTTTTTTTATCGAGAAAAACACCAAGCATGACAATTAAAAACCGAAAACAATGTATTTTAGGCTTAAAACTTAAAACACCATGCCAAGAACATTAAGTAGTGTGTTTTAAGTGTTTACTAGTGTGTTTTAATTTTAATGACTAATACATTGCATTGTGTTTTAAATTGTTGTGTTTAGTGTTTTTCAAGCAAAAACAACCCAAAACTTCATTTCTAAATTCAAAATATGATGGTTATATGTCAATTCTTAATCCTTCTCATACTTCTCACAAAAACCATTTTTTCTACAGGATCCTCTACACACACACACACACACACACACACACACACATATATATATATATAAAGGTTCACGTATATAGGGATAAATTCCAAAAAAGCTAAGAAGCCATAAGAATCGTTCATGTGACAATCATCAAATGTAGAAGTGAGGTTATAAGAGTAACTGAAACAATAGTTAAGTATAGATAAAACACCATGTACCTGTAAAGTAAAACACCATGTACCTACAACAAATAAAATAGTACCTAATAAACATTTTGTTACTTTAGCATTCACATCAACTTCCCCATCCCCCATTAACTCACAACCAATCACAACCACATATTACATTAAAAATCATTACAGTTTCTCTCTCCTCCACTCACAACCACTTTCAACAAATATTAAAATATAAATACAATTTCCTGTTTTCCTCGAAAGATTCCCAAATAACCCCAAATATACCGATAAACAGTAGATTCCCTATTTTATTCACTTACAACTACTTACACCCACACCATATAATTTAGAGGATACACTCAGAGAAAAATGGGGAGATGCTGTGAATGCTTTTACAAAATAAGACACCACGTATTTGTTATCATTATATGAATAGACTAAAACACTCTGTTCTAGAAACACCAAGTTGAAATGTGTGTGTGTATATATATATAGAGAGAGAGAGAGTGCAATATATTACTCATATTAAAGAAAAAAAATGTTCGTTATTATAGTGTGTTTTTTTTAAATAATTACGTATAAATAAATTATTGAAGTTTAAAAAAACAGGGGAAAGTTAAATGTGCCTTGCATGTGGGTTATTGAATTTAGAATACTCCAAATTAGGATAATACACCTAGACCGTCAAATCATTTAGTTATAATTAAAACACTAATTACAATTTTGCCAAAGCTCAATTTTAACCATCCATTATTCGTCAAATGGCTCAAAACAATTCTTATTCTTCTTAGGAAAACACCACTTTGTAGGCTATTATGTTTAAAACTTTGATAAAGTCCCAATTTGTTTAAAATTTTAAACACAAATTGTTTAAAAGTTTAGAATTAATAACAATAAGCCCAACCTTGAAGTTTAAACTTAATTAAAAACTATTGTGGGCCTAAGGTGAAGACTTGCGAATGAGCGCAAAATAACCAAAAGGGAAGACAGCGAGTCAGCGACGATTGACGATCATCTCACGATTGACACATCACGCAATCACAGTCAACAGCACAACAAAGACATCGACACACCAAGTGACCAACACATCCAGAAAGTGAGTGGTTTTCGGGTTGTAGCCGACCGAAATTGAGGGTCATTTTTTTTTGTTTAGGTTGTCAAACTTTTCATGTATACTCATAAATTCATATATGTTGATTTTGAGTCATAGAAACTAAAGAGCTAGAGTGATTAATTGATTTCCTTTAGGTTTTATTTTAATTATGTTGATTAAGATTTGAGACTTGAGTGTTTAAATGTTTAACCTTAAGTTTGGCTAGGGTTAGGAATTGTTTACATTTGATACTTTGATTGTTGGAAATTGAAAGTTGAAAGTTGAAAATTGAAGCTTTGCTTCTAAAAAATCTAAGAGAGCTTCACAATTCGCTTAAGTAGGTAAATTTAAATTACAATATAATAACATACCTTAGCAATTGAATAGTAACTATAATATTATTATATTTATATATATTATTAAATTCATATATATTATTTTATTTAATATTCATATATATTATTATGTTTATATATATTATTATATTCATATATATTATTTTATTCAAAAATTTTATTATATACTATTAATATAAATAACATAATATTATGTAATTTCGTTACAAATTTCTTGTGTTACCTTATATTATATTATTTTGAAGAGTAGTGTTTCAGCGGTAAATCTTGTGTTGCAAAGCGACCACTGCCCATGTTCGAATCCCATAGCAACACACGGGGTTCTCCTTTCAAACCCAAGCGGTTATTTTTTTCGCTGATGCGTGGGAATCGAATCTGAGACCAAACCCGGGCATGAACCCTCCAAGGAGGTAAACCTTCCCACCTCAAACCAACTTGGCTGGAGATCATTGGCTTATATTATATTATATACTATTAATATAAATAACATAATATTATGTCATTTCGTTACAAATTTCATGTGTTACCTTATGTGTAGATTTCTTTATTTTTTTAACGTTTACAACCAAAATGGAATCTCGATTGTATAATTCATTGATTGATCAACACCTCATCTAAATCTCAATTGTAAAACGCGCAACGCGCGTCGATATATACCCCTAGTTATTTTAGTACATTACTCTTGTTTTGTTGATTGTTATAAGAACTATTGTTGTATTATGGCTTTTTTGCATAGAATTAATGGTTTAAATCATATGGGCATAAAAATGTATTTTTACTAGCCCCACGTACACCCAAAATATTTTGAGATTTCTCAGAAGCAACACTGTTAAGTAACTAATTAAGTTGGTAGACGTGAAACAGGCGAGTTCGGTAGAAAGTAATAGTACTATTAAAATTAATAATAGAGGGTCATAGTGAATTTCCAAACTTATACAAGAGACAATTGAAGGGTTAAAAAGACATTTCCAAACATCGTACAATAAATAAATGTGAAGAGGTTAAAGTGACGTTTCCAAATACCATTTTGTCACTTTCATATATTAATAATGATGATGTTACACATAAAAATACATGCTATGCTATATAACCTTTTAGTGAACGTTAACTTCCTTGTGTATATTATTATTCAGTTATTTGCAGCATTTGAAAATGGCGTGGTAGACTCGCTTGATTTGAAGATAAAAACTAAAAGTAAATTCTCGAGGTAGATTTAACAGGAAAAATATTTACAAGCCGAGGTTTAGTCATCAGTGTGTTTTATGGTAGTTTTAAGCGAGGACGACAAGAGACTTATGTTCCATTAGGGTTAATCTAAATAAAATTATTTTTGTTTTACTAACTTACTGAATTTCTATACAAAAACATATTGTATAGTCTCTCCATTATCATACTACGTTTTTTTTTTTTTTTTAAGATTAACACCATTTATTGCACGTGATTTGATTAATGATGTTTTAGAACTTGTACTAAGAAATAAGTTTCGGGCATTGAGGCCCTACAAAACAAATGTATTGAAACATGATTTGGCGCTTGTTACACAAATTTATGCAACTACATAATATTCTTAATGTACATTATATATATTGCAAAAGAGTTACAATCTTAATAAAGTTTTCTATGATAATTTCATAATTTTACTCAATATAACATTCAATTTTATAATCCATTATATTCAACTTTCAATTTCTTCCTAATAGAGTAATAGGACATAGATCAACTATTCAATGAGTAAATTAATACAGGTAAAATAGTACAGAAAAAGTGCCCCTAAGGACAAATGCAATAGAATGATAGTATAATAGCAGTATTTTTGTATGTTAGTTATTATTTTATTTTTATTTTTTGGTGATTTTTTTTGTTTAAATTTCTGATGAGTTACTTTAGCAACTTCACTAAATGGTGACAAGTTAAAAGGCTGACATGACCTTAATTAGTCATATGAACGACCTATTTGAAGATTACAAGCTTTGAAACGTCTAATTTTGGTAAGGTAGTAGCTTTTTGACGATTCATTTTGGAAATTGAGTTACTTTGATAAACATAACTTGCCATTTATAAATACTTATACGGGTTTTTTTTTTCACTAAAATATGTTTTTTTTTTTTTTGTGGAAATTAAATTTCATTAACCAAATTTCATTAACTAAAATATGGTTTATTAGTGTAATTCTTAGAATAGTTAAAAAAAAAATTACAATTTGTCATTATAATGTGATAAAAGAATTTGTGCATATATTTTTTGCACGTAGACTATGTTTGATAATCTTGTAGTACATTTGTACAAAACGTGTCATATAGAAAAACAAATTGATACCGTATGACATGTGATATATGATAAAAATATATTATCTTTCCATTAAACAAAACAGTTTATCCTAACTTATAATAATATGGATGGAAAAAATCTTTAATTATGAATTAGGTCATCCGAGGTGTCACCCGAGATGGTGTCGGGTACCCCCAACTCATTGAGGAAAATTGTTGTCGGTGTTTTGAATATGGGGTTTCAGGTACAAAACCGGGTTCTAGGCCACGAAGAGGGGGGGGGGGGGTGGAGTTGCAAAACATGTGCACAGAGGAGAAAGAGAGTGTTGAGGAGATAGGAATTGTTGGGTACCACCGCCAGTTGGAGGGGTTGTCAATTGGTAGAGTGCGGGTAATCCAAGCGGCGAGCTGCCATTGAAACGGTGGACTGGTACCTGGCAGCATCACGGGTGGTGCCTTGGGTGGCCTTAATTAGCCTTTTTAACTTGTTACTTGTGAATAAAACGGGTAAAAATATTAAATAGTTGCTAATAAAGATTTAAAAATTTTAAAGTCATATTTTAAGACCAGAAGTGTGCCGGCGAGATGCGACTGGAAACACGGACACTGCTAGTGTGTGTATGGTTTGCGCGATTTGGTTATTATCCTCAACTGAAATCATCAGTTAATCTATTTTATTAACTAATCGGTGTTTGTTGGTTAGGTTAACCGGTTTTTGGTTCGGTTCGTATAAGTTTGTTAATAGCCAAAACCAAACTTTGACTAAAACTTTTGTTTATACACATGAAATTGAGGTATAAATACATGAAATGAATGTATAAAAGTGAAATTATAAATATTTGAAATGGAAGTATAAGATACAAAATACATGAACGGAAGGTATAAACGCTAGAAATATATAATAATATGAAAGACTAGGTTCGGTTCAAATAATTTTGGTTAAACGAGCGTACTAAAAAAGACCAATAACATGTTTTTGGTTAATTAGTTTTCAATTAATTCGATTTTAGGTGGATTTTGGTTCGGTTTCGTCTACTTTCTGTTTGGTTTCGGTTAACGATTCAATTATTGCTAACCCTTAGATACTGTTAATCACGTAATATATCAATTTTTTAATTAAGAAAATAATAGCAATACTTTATTAAAATTAAACAGAATAAAATGTTCATTTTTATAGTGTATTTAAAAAAAAATATTAACGCACAAAAAAGTTTTGGTCGTTTAAAAATCATTGGCTAGTTAGTACTTTATAAGTGGAATAAAATGTAACTAATAATTAATTAGCAATAATTATATAATATTAATAGGAATAGTAACTATATTATTATTTTATTCATATTATTTTATTTAAAATTTTTTTTCTTAACTATATTATTATTTTATTCATATTATTTTATTCAAAAACCTTTTTTAGTGCAAACACTTTTTTTTATGTTAAATATATATGGTTCAATAAGAAATAACATAATCGGGTAGTGATGTACTGGTTTGTGGTGCTTATGTGTTCTTTGAGGTCTTGGGTTCAAAACCCATTTGAATCTTTTTTTCACAACACTTATTTATATATAAATACATATGATTCAATAAGGATTAACAAAATGGGGTAGTGGACTAGTGGTGGAGTGGTTTGTGGTATATGTGTGTTCTTTGAGGTCTTGGGTTCAAAACCTGTTTCAAACATGACATTTTTTTCACAACACTTATTTATTTATAAATACATATGATTCTATAATAATTAATTAACTAAATGGCTTGGTGGTGGAGTGGTTTGTGGTTCATTTGTGTGGTTTGAAGTCTCAGGCTTGAAACATTGTTTTTTTTTTTAAAAACAAATACGAAAAACGCGCAACGCGCGTATGTTTATACACCTAGTTTGGTTAAAGATGAAGGATTAACGTGTAATTAAGACGAAATGATTAAAATATGATTAGTGTTTAAAAGACTAATTTGCCCTAAAATGTCATTTCTAAATACATTATAATATAGTATTAAAATGATCTATGCGAACTCGAATACAAAAAGGTTAAATAAAATTTTTTCAACATCACATAAATTAAGACACATGATGCAATCAATTACTTATTTGTATCGTACATATTTTTATAAGACCGAGTGTTGTGAACCCATATCCAAACACCCCCCCCCCCCACCCCCCTAGTGCCGCATCAACCAAATCCACCACGTCCCCTTCACGCCTTCCTCTCCGCTCCTTCAACCATACCAAGCTCATGTCTCCTATAAAATCCTACTTAAAATAAGGAACTGAAAATGTAAAACTCAAATAATAGTGGGTCAAATTTAAAACTTCTTTAAAACAAACAACACACAAAAAAAAAAAAGTAAAAGCAGGGTTTAATAATAATATCATTTCCATATACCGCAATATATTTCAAACAACTTCTCACCCCCTGAGCCTTTTAAGTATCACCTAGAGCTAGCACACCAGTTCACCACCGTCAGCCACCGTCAATCACCGTCAACCACCGTCACAATCTCCACTTAATATTATTATCAACGCTGTCTTACTTTAATTTTATCAATCTGCTAACTACATTGTCACCGGTAAGTCATTATTAATTCATCAAATTATTATTAATCAGTTTCTATGTTTGCGTGTTTCCCGAGATAACAAAAACAAAACATGTTTTGTTGTTTGATATTATCTCTTATTATTGATCTAATCTAGTTCTGTTCTAGATTCGTTAGTTTATGTACTTTGTTTACTTTTTATTATTTTTTTTATAAAGGGAAATTTAATCAATAATTTGTTGTTAACTGTCGGCGATTTGGATCTTTAATTGGATATGAATCTGTAATTCTGTTTACATTATATTGTTAGGTCATGTAATTTAATAGGATTGGACTGACTACCGATTAATTTACTCAGTAGATGACCGACTAGCGATTAATCGCGATTTTTACAACACTGTTATTTTAATTAGTTTTAATCAATTAGTATGATATTTGTTTGAATTAATTGTAATTAAATAGTATGATATTTATTTTAATTAATATTTATTTGAGTTAATTTTATTGTATGTTATATTTATCTGGGAAAATGATTTTTAATTTCCAGATTTGGTGATAGATGCCAATCTGCCATTCTCATAGGATTGGATTCCTTTGATTTTAGTTTATGCTTCCACTTTCTGTCACTTTTTATTTTAGGCTTTTTGTTACTTTATCTTTTTTTTTTTTACTTTTTTTTTGTCTTTACAGAATGTCAATTTTGAGCCGTTGTTTTCCATGGCAATTGGCGTTCGGTCGTGATCTGTGTTATCTTTTTCGAACGAAAACGGAAGTTTTAGTAATCTTTTAGCTGGCATTGTTGTTATCTGAATGCCCCATTGCCTCGTCAAGGCTCGAAAATTATCTTACTACTTACTTGTTCTTGAGGGTCGTAAATCGTGTTGATTTGTTATCCTTCGAGGTATGCTGTCAAGAAAAAAAATATAAATAAAAAATAAAAAATAAAAAAAAAGTTATGTATCTTTTTATTTATGGAAAATGTTATTGTATTTACTAGAAATATTTGTGTAATGTTTACTTGGATTTGATTGTTTGTGTTACATGTTTGACTAGTTACTAGTTTTACTTGAAATTGTTGTATCATGTATGTATGTAATAATAATTGAAGGTGAAAACATTAATAACTTTTGATAAAGTTATTCTCTCTAATTTGTGAAAGTGAATGCTTTTTATGTAACCCAATAAATGCCTATGCAAGCCTTTAATTATGATAATTTGATTTTGATGATGGTGGAGAAAATTATTACCTAAATCTTCATTTTGAAGCAATGTGATTATGGTTATTAAAAATTATTTAATCCTATATCATTTTGGTTTCATCTGTTTTGTTATAAGTTAATTCATTTTGTTTATTTTATACAAATGTACAGTAGATATGGATCGCCGGAGTTGGCCATGGAAGAAGAAATCATCGGATAAGACAGTTGTTGAGAGAGTAGAATCTGTTAATGTTCCTGCTTCAGCTGGTTCTCAGGATGACAAGGTTCGTTCGGTTAGCTTTATATATATACTTGTGAAATATTTATTTACTTTTTTGTTTTTTTTTTTATTTATTACAATGTTTACTTTCAGGTTAAACAAGATAGCTACAAAAAGCCGAAGTATGTTCAAATATCTGTGGATCAATATTCAGAGCTAACTGGATTGGAGGATCAAGTTAAGTCATACGAAGATCAACTGAAATCGTATGAAGATCAAGTGAAAACATATGATGAACAAGTGAAAAAATATGAAGATCAACAAATGGTATATGAAGATCAGATTAAAAATTTAGAGGATGAAGTAAAGGAATTGAACGAGCAACTTTCCGAAGCACATTCAGAGGTGACTACAAAAGAGAATCTCGTCAAACAACACGCTAAAGTTGCTGAGGATGCCGTCTCAGGTTTGTAAATTATGGTTTTTAATTACTTCGTTTTATTTATGATTACAATAATTGTTTTATGGTTCTAATATTTAATTTCGTAGGTTGGGAAAAGGCGGAGGCAGAAGCTGCAACTTTGAAGAACCATCTAGAATCGGTTACTCTGTTAAAACTAACTGCTGAAGACCGAGCCACGCATTTAGATGGTGCTTTAAAGGAATGCATGCGTCAGATAAGAAATTTAAAGGAAGAACATGAGCAAACCGTGCATGATGTTGTTGTTGCGAAAACAAAACAATTTGAGAAAATGAAGCTTGAGTTTGATGCCAAGGCAGCAAAGTTTGAACAAGAACTCATGCGGTCTGCTGCTGAAAACGCTGCTGTGTCAAGGTCGCTACAGGATCGCTCTAACATGCTGATCAAAATGAGTGAAGAGAAATCACAAGCCGAAGCGGAGATCGAGGTTTTAAAAAGCAACATTGAATCATGTGAGAGGGAAATAAGTTCCCTTAAATATGAACTCCATTTAGTTGCGAAAGAGTTGGAAATTCGTAACGAAGAGAAAAATATGAGTGTGCGGTCTGCTGAAGTTGCGAACAAGCAGCATTTGGAAGGTGTAAAGAAGATAGCTAAACTGGAAGCAGAGTGCCAAAGATTACGTGGGTTGGTACGAAAGAAGTTACCTGGGCCTGCGGCGCTGGCACAAATGAAACTAGAGGTTGATAATTTGGGCCGGGATTATGGTGAACCTCGAGTCAAAAGGTCTCCGGTCAAACCACCGACCCCAGTCTCGAGTCCACATTTTTCTTCAGCTTCTGATTTTTCTCTTGAAAACACACAAAAATATCAAAAAGAAATTGATTTGCTGACCGAACGGTTGTTGGCGACAGAAGAAGAAACAAATATGCTGAAAGAAGCTTTGGCTAAACGTAATACCGAACTTCAAGCCTCAAGAAACGTCTGTGCTAAAACAGTTAGCAAACTTCAGAGTCTAGAAAGTCAACTGCAGTCAAATTCTCAACTGAAAGCCATTATCAGTCAAACAGCAAGCAACACTCCAAGTGTGGCCTCGGTTTCAGAAGAAGGAAATGATGATGATGCCAGCGTTGCTGGATCTTCTTCGGCTACCGCCGTAATCTCTGAGTTGTCTCATAACAAAAAGGATAAAACCATTGAGAGTCCTCAGAGATCTGGAAAGTCAAACCGTTTGGAGCTTATGGATGATTTCCTGGAGATGGAGAAGTTGGCTAATTCATCAAATGATTCAGCGTTACAGGGTAAAGAAAACACCGAATCGGATCTTTTAGAGAATCTTAAATCTAAAATATCCAATTTACTGAATTCGTTACCTAAAGATACAGATACCGATCAACTTTTTGAAGAAATGAACCGAGTTGTACAAGATAGTGTTGTGGGGAAATATGAAAAATTGGCCGCTGCGATTTCCCATATTTACGACTTCATGTTGGTTCTAAGGAAGGAGGCGAAGTCTGTGGCGGGAACTTCTCTAGAAGAGAATGGAATGTTCCAAAAGCTAGAGGAGTTTAAAGAGACGGAATTCAGCAAAATGAATGTAAATGATTTTATCCTTTGTGTTTCGGGTATTCTTGGTAAAGCTAGGGAGCTTCGGTTCAGCTTTGTTGGGTATGAAATTAATGATGCGGAAGCAAGTAGTCCAGATTGCATAGACAAAGTTGCTTTACCTGAAAATAAGGTTAACTATTCAAACGGTTGTAACCATTTTTCGGACACGACTTCTGATCCAGACACGCCTCATGACGGAAACTCAGTCCCGAAATCCGAACTAAACGTGTCACTGTTGAAATGCTCGTTAGAGGAGTTTGAACAGATGAAGTTAGAAAAAGAGAATATGGTTATGGAACTTGGTAGAAGTAACGAGAATCTTGAATCCGTAAAGTCAAAGTTAAGTGAAACTGAACATCAGTTATCTGAAGTTAAGTCTCAGTTGACTGCTGCTCAAAAGTTGAATAGTTTGTCTGAGACGCAGTTGAAGTGTATGGCTGAGTCGTATAATTCACTTGAAGTTCGTGCAGCTGGCTTGCAATCCCGGGTCAACCTTTTAGAGTCAAAGATAGTCATGTTGGATAATGAGCTTGAAGAAGAGAGGACAAAGCATAAGGATAGTGAGGCGAAATGCAAAGATCTTCAAGAGCAATTGCAAAGGTAAATAAATAACCCTGTTTTATACTTTTATTTGGTGAACATTTGCATCTGATATGTCTTTTTGGTAATTACGTCAGGATTGAAACGCTACCTGTTGCTGATGCGGATGCCAAAAGTAACCAGGTGACTCACTCTTTCCCTATACTCATTCGTTTGTCTGTCATCATAACGATAACCTAAATTACTATTTCAATATAAGCGTGATATATGTTATTAAACGGTCTGCAAATGTGAATAAATCTGTTATTTCTTCCGACATGTAATCTGAGTGACCATAATAATGTCTTCTGTTAGTAAGTGGTCAAACATGTAAATCATTTTTTTGTCGATAAATAAGAAAAATAAATATGTATTCCAGGAGAGAGAATTGGCAGCTGCTGCAGAGAAGCTAGCAGAGTGTCAAGAAACAATATATCTTTTGGGAAAGCAGTTAAATGGCCTGCGTCCTCAAACCGAGTCCATGGAGATACCATTAAGTCAAAAAGGTCAAACATTCGTCGAAGAAGAGGAAAATGAGGCAGCAGAAGAGTTAACAACTAGTAACAGCATGAACCTACATCCGGGAAACGAATCCCCTATTCATATAGACAACCATGAATATAGTCCTTCAGATTCTGAAGCCAACAATCTTTCAAAATCACCTGTGAGGCCAAAACATCGACCGACAAAATCAGTATCGTCATCTTCATCATCATCTAACCCGACTCCTGAAAAGAACACTCGTGGGATCAGCCGATTCTTTTCTACAAAAGCAAAGTGAACCGGGGCATATGAATACATGTAGATACTATGAAAACAATGGCGTTTGAGGTTTACGTGCCCGGGTTTGATCTTGATCTTGTGTCATATAAATTGTTAAGTTACTAAGTTAGTGTATTTCTATTTTTTGGTTTGACTGAAAACATGACATAAGTTTTTGATTAAATATGTTTTTTACTTGAAGAAACAACTCAGGTTGTGTTTGTTATTACAATAATGTTGTTTTAGTTGATAGAAAAGAGTGCTTTATTCCCTTTCTGACCTGCATTTCTCCATAATATAATATGCAGTTGATTACTCCTGAAGCAATCAGTAAAGGCGTCAAAAATACAAATTACTCATTTATATGATAAACTGTCATGTATTATTATTTGTAAATATAGGAATTTGGGAGAGTAACATTTAGCCACTAAAAAAACAATCTTTAGTTTTCTTTTATTTAATTATATATATATATTTTTTATTTATCTATAATTTTATTAAAGAGGTTTGTCAAGATGCGGATTTCCTTGGGTGCAGCCTCTATATCATTTGGGTAGAGGTAAGGTTTGTCTCCCTCTTATCTTTCCCGGACCCTACTTAAGGGTGGGACTTTAATGGATATGTGTGTTTGTTTGTATAGGTACGACTATAATTGTTATAAACAAAACAATTTGTGTAACAAAATGACCTATTTTGTACAGTTAATCAACGTTGAAGAAACTGTTTCAAGCTTGATATGATTCAATAGCAATTGGCATGGATTTGTTGTTTGTAGTGGAATCGTGCGGTGATGAGGACTCAAGCGTGCGCCTTTTTTTTGAACGGCTAATTTCTTACACCCCTTTCTTTTACACCCTTTTACACCCTATCAGCATTATGATATAGATTAGAGCCTTTAAGGCAACCGTCAATGAATCAATTAATCAAGGCCTTCAACAAGTTACTTTGTTTCTGATTTAAACCTTCACGAAACAACATAGATATATAGTACATGAGAAAGGAAAAAAGATTTGGGCCTCTCTTCAAATTTGGTCATTTGTAGAATTGTAGTTGTCCATCCTACGGCCTACACCCTCACAAGGCCACAAGAGCTTGCCCTGTCTTTGGTTGTTCAAAAGTTGATTCATTTGATATTTTTTTATAATGGTTGTGCACCCATGAAATATAATTTCTGAATTCTCTTTTATCTCTTTTATATTTAAAGTAACATTTTTTTCACATGGTTTAAACAAATTAGAATACGAGTTTAGCATTGTGTTTATTTTTATCTATATTAGATTAAAATACAGTATATTACAATGGTTGAATAAATATAATGTTATATATTTACTAATAAAATAATGACTAAGTTATAATTTTTGTCCTTTATCAGCTACATAATTATCGATCAACTAATTTAAAAATATTACTTTCACATTATGTCCTTTTTTAACAGTTTGCTACAAATGTTGTCTTTTTCACTAACTAGGCTAAAAAAATCTCTGTTAAGTTATGTCATGAGCAAGCCACATCAGTGCAAATTGGTCTTTTTACCGCTAAGGACAATTCTTGTAGTTTAAATATATAAAAACCAGTTATGTACAAAAAATTATGTGATTATATTTCACTAAATCCATTTTTTGTCTAGAAATAATATTTTTTTTTTGTCTAAAATAGTTTTTAGCCACACTTATCACTAGTTGATATGACTATATAGTAAAATCGGACACACTTAAAAGAAATTCATGTGGTCGTTACGATCATTTAGGCATATTTAATGGACAAAAATTTGATTACAACAACCAGTTTTGCCACATTTTTTAAAGTTGATGTTGCTAAAAACAAACTTTTTAGTAAATTCATGTTGCTATAGAACAAAAGCAGTCACTTAAAATAATTTCATATGGTCGTTGCTACCCTTTAGCTACACTTGATGAAAGGAATGCTTGATTCCGGCAAGAAATGTTGGTACCCTTTAGCAACATTTAGTAGCAACGGCCACTAAGTGTGACTCTGGCCGTATGATACCTACGAGGACTTGAACTTTGGTCACATTTAAGCTGAAAAAAAAATGTATGGCAAAAGGCATACGGCCACAGTTTCTGGTTGTGGCCGTAGCCGTTTTTTCACGCAGTGTTATATATATGCACACATGCACACATAAGTTCTTCTCTATGTGTGTGCGTGTGTATCTATAACTATATATAAAGAAAAGCCTATTGTATGACATGGTGTAAGATTCTAACCCGCAAACACACGATTAGCACTTAAACTTACGAGTTCTGGCCTATACATATTACATATTTTGTCCTATTATAATTGACCTTTTCGTTAAAGTTAAAATGTGTGGGGGACACGTAAACTTACCACAAACTGTAGTGGGTCGAAGGCTCGAGTAATAACACATGATGTTGCTACACACCTGCCATAACAATTAATTTAAGAATTGGACCACTCTGTATTATTTTCTGTAAGTGCATTTTTGCAAAAAGGATCGTGGCCTATATGTGGTCACCTATTATCTATTTAGTAACCACAACTTACTCATGCATGGTGGTGTCTATCATGGGGTGTTAAGTTAATTTTTAAAAAAGAAAAAAAAATGATTATTTTATTTTTAAGCTAAACCTTTTTCTCTTTTAACCCTTTTTTAACCAAAAGATCTTTAGGTTTAACCAATAACACTTTTTTATTTCAACTTTGGTTCCATATACTTTTCATCTTTTTGTAAGTTTTTCGTTTTATGATTCGTTCTACGAGTTAACGCGTTGCAACGTGCATGTGTAGTTCACATATAACGTCTACTCTTCCCATTTGACGGGTTCATTGAATTGCCCTATTTTGTGAGGGTCCTAGATCGAGTTAGTTATTATTTTCTATGCTATACGTTTCAGTTTAATTTCTTCGCATTAACATATTGGACGGGCGTGCGTGGTTCAAATGATTTTATGTTTGCTTTTCGTTTGGTGTTATTTTTCCTTTTTTTTTTCTTTTACGAGTTTCTCCGGTGTTGATGGTCGATGTTGGTGATATGGCATTAGTGTTACTTAGCATGGTTTTATGCCTCTCGTCGCAACACGATGGGCTTAATATTAGTTACACCTCAAATTCTAGATCTTCCTCAATCTACGGGTGGAGATAGGGGCACACATCCAATTACCAAAACCATTTGTGAAATGAATCTAAAGGTCAACCCGAACCGAAACCAATTTGAAACTAGTATGGACTGGAACTAATTTGAGCTTGATATAAATTGTAGGCTTGGGTCGGTAATCCTCTCCTTTGAAAATGGTTGAACCCACACTGAACTGGTAAAAATTAATCAAAACGGCTCAAACCTGAATCAGTTTGAACCCAAAACAGTTTTGACTTTTTGTTGACCAACCTGAACCGGCAGGTTCTCGATTTGTGCACCTCCATGTGGACATATCCATTTATTTGCAGAAATTCTAATTACTCCTGCTTGTGATTGCTAGTGTAAATTTTTTATTTATATTTTCAGATGAAAAAGTTATTGGTTGAAACATCTTCAACTTTTTGTGCTACAACTTCTACTTATAAGACCCGTAATTTTTTTTTTTCAAGCACTAATCTAATTTGCAATTAGTCCAAATTAGATTGAGAAATGCTATGCAAATGACGTTTTAAATCAAAAGGGAACTCTTTATGCTTGATCATAACTTCATCTTTGATTTTTAACTACCATGTAACTAACTTTTAAAGAATGTCTCTTAATGTGATTGCCGGGCCCTAAGGGCCTCATTGCCTCAAGGCATCCATGCCATATGTGTTCGGTCTTTTAAGGATATCATATCGAATTTAGTTAAACTTGTATGTTTTGTTATTGTTCCCATTTGTAGGGTTTGTTTTCATAACGCACATGTTCCCAGTTGTAAATTAAAGCAGAGCCATGATTCAAAACATCACTTTCTATAAAATTTGTTAGGTCTTTTAAGGGTATCATATCAAATTTGGTATTTTTTGATTGGCGAAATTGATAAATTAATCTTGTAATGCAAGGTTTGGTAACTAGAAGGACTTAGTTGTCAATCTTGTAAATTAGGTTTTAGAGATAGATTTCCTAATTTAAGTCAAAGAAGTTTCTAGATTATCATAGTTCCTTGGTGGACAAGGATCAGAGCCTTATAAATAGATGGAAGTTTTGTAAGTCATATATCACAATTCAATAATAAGAAACAAGTTTGGCTTAATTTGGTTGGGTCTTTGGTACCGATTTCTAACAATTGGTATCAGAGCTCAGGGTTGGGTAACAATACGCTCGATAACGTTCAGCAAGTCCGGCTAGACAAGAACCGATCGACAAAAGTGATCTGCGATCGGAAGGATCTTAGCGACGGGTTTAGTTTGATCGGAAGCAGGTTGCGGCAGAAGAAGACGTGTCGTGCATAAATCGTTTACAATGGGAGATGATCCTAATCGACAGATTGTTACAGCCAAAGACCACAACACGACATCTCTCCAAATCCCACTGTTAACTTCGGTGAACTATACGGTTTGGGCGATGAAGATGAAGGTAATCCTGAACGTTAACAGTGTTTGGGAGATGATAGAACCAGGGACAGCTGCTAACGCGAAGAAAAACAACATTGCGATAGCACTTCTATTCCAAGGAATACCCGAAGATTTGGTGCTCCAGATCGGAAACCTGACTACGGCAAGGAGATGTGGGAAGCAATTAAAACCGACACCAAGGAGCTGAGCGGGTGAAGGAGGCGCGACTTCAAACCTTGATGTCCGAATTCGAAAACCTAAAGATGAAAGAGACCAGTACGGTGGACGAATTCTCATGCAAAATCGCAAGTATCGCCTCTAAAGCATCTACACTCGGAGAAAGAATAGAAGAATCAAAGCTTTTCAAAAGGTTCTTAAACCAATTGCCAAAGCTTGAGCAGGTGATCGACCTTAAAACAGTCACGTTTGACGACGTGGTTGGACGTCTAAAGGCCTATGAAGAAAGGATTGGGTCCGAAGATAATCAACCCACGAAGCATGAACACCTCCTCCTTACGTACGAGGAATGGGAAGCCAAGAAGAAGCAAGGAAAGAACTTCGGCCGTGGAAGAGGAAGGTCAGTCGAAGGTTCATCTTCACAAAGGGGTAAAGGAAGAGGTCGAGGCAGAGGTTCGGGTCACGTAAGGGAGAAGGAAACCACTAAAAAGACAACAAAGGATCGTTCGAAACTTAAGTGTTTCCGATGTGACGAGTTGGGCCATTTTTCAAGCGATTGCCCCACCCGAAACAAAACTGAAAAGAATAACCTCACCCTTGATGATGGACCGGTGCTCTATATGGCAACCCATGAAGGAGTGTACTTGAATGAAGACCAAGTTGATCTGAAGAAGTATGATGAGAGCCCGCGAGAAAACAACACATGGTATCTCGATAACGGCGCGAGTAATCATATGACGGGAAACAAGGATTGGTTTTCAAGTTTAGACAACCGGATAAAAGGGAAGGTTCGGTTCGGAGATGGTTCATGCGTGGAGAGAAGAGGACGCGGCACAATTATCCTAGAAGGCAAGTCGGGTAAGCAGCGCATCTTGAAGGATGTCTACTACATACCTTCGCTGAAGAATAACATAATCAGTGTCGGGCAGATGGACGAGTCAGGACACAAAATAACGATCGCGCATGGCGTTTTGTGGATGTTTGAACCAAACGGATCGGTTCTAATGAAGGTACCTCGTTCAACCAACCGTGTTTATAAGATTAACCTAAAGTTGTTGCGCCAGTCTGTTTACAGGTTAACATGCATGACGAGTGTTGGCTTTGGCACGCCAGACTCGGTCATCTTAATTTTGATGCACTGAGGACGCTATCAAGAATCTCGATTGGGCTACCATTCATCAAGAGACCATCCGCAATATGTGACGCATGTGTGATAGGAAAGCAAACAAGGGGAGCTTTTCCAAAGGAAGTCAAATATCACGTGTCAAAGCCGCTTGAGCTACTCTATGCCGATCTATGTGGAGTCATCACACCAATGACTCAAGCAGGAAACCGGTACATGCTACTAATCGTAGATGATTACAGCAGGTTTATGTGGGCTTACTTGGTGAAAACCAAAGACCAGGTTCCTGGAATTCTAATCGGATTCATCAAAAGGAGTGGAGAGGAAACTTGGGACAAGCCTAAAAATCTTGAGAACCGATAATGGAGGAGAGTTCACATCACATGTACTAGGAGACTTCTGCAAGGAAAGAGGAATTGCAAGGCAATACACGGCTCCCTATACCCCTCAACAAAACGTGGTAGTTGAAAGACGAAATCGCACAGTAATCGGTACTACTCGAAGCATCCTAAAGGCCATGTCCAGTACCACAAGTCTTTTGGGGCGAAGCAATCATGCACTCAGTTTATTTGTTGAATCGCTCTCCAACGAAGGCGCTTCAAGACTTAACGCCCTATGAAAAGCTCAAGGGAAGGAAACCAGATCTTTCATATGTTAAAGTGTTCGGTGTGTGTAGGGTTTGTTAAAATCTTAACGCCTGGACAAAAGAAGTTGGATGATAGAAGCTTGCTAATGGTGTACATGGGTTCTCAACCGGAAACGGGAGAGAATACGCATCAGATGTTTGACCGAGCAATGGACGGGTACACATAGTTCGAGACGGGGACGTAAAGTTCAAAAAGACGGAAGAGTATGACTGGAAGGATTACGTGTCCCGCACTAATACCGGAAGAAAGCGCATGGACAGACTTCGTCATTGAGTCCGAAGCGCCAGCGTAGCCCACAGAAGAAGAGGTGCACGAGTCCGAAGCGTTTGGGCAGCCTACAAATAATGATGCGCATGCGGAAGACTTCACGCACACAGAAAACTTTGCGCACACAGGTGATTTCGCGCCAAGAATGTTTGACGAGGGCGCAACGTCAGCGTCAGCACAAACTAACGAGGAAGGAGGATCTCGCGCATCACGCACGAATCTGAACGCGCAGTCCGCGGAAGCTTCTCACCTAAGAAGGTCGAATCGAACGTCAACCGTTCCAAAGAAATTTGCAGACTTTGAGGTCGAAGAAATACCAAGATTACGCATCAATATTTGAATAGGGGATGATCAGTTGTTACTATCCTCTGTTGACGATGAACCAATTTTCTTTCAAGAAGCATTGGATGAAAGCTATGGACGAAGAAATAAGTTCAATTGAGAAAACAATACTTGGAAGCTGGTAGAGCCGCCACGAAGATCAAACCCATCGGGGTAAAGTGGGTATTAAAGGTAAAGAAGGATGCGCAAGGAAAGATTTCGAAATACAAGGCCCGCCTGGTAGCAAAAGGATATGTACAAAGGTATGGGATTGATTACGAAGAAGTGTTTGCGCGGTTGCTAGGATCGAAACCATTAGTGTGACGTCCGTCACCCTTAATTTTATCATATACACAATTCTAGTCCTTTAATTTTCACCGCAACGTACACTTTCAATCCTTGTATTCAAACATAGCAATTATATATATATATATAGGATTTGGATCATTTGAGAACCACCATTTAGGGAGAGAACCAAAGAACCAAGTGTGAACACAAAAATCCCTCCACCAAAAAATAAAAAAAAAATAAAAAAAAAATTATATAACCTAAAAAAATAAAAAAAGTAAAAAACACCAAAATGTTTTTTTAGTGTTAATCTTTCTGAAAAAAAATAAAAAAAATTACAAAAAAAATAAAAAAAAAAAAACAAAAAAAACAAAAAAAATGGCTTTTTAACGTCATATTTACGCCAGGTTTATGCACATGTGCATTTTGCTGTTATATATATACATACATATACCGTATGCACATGTGCATTTCACTATTAGAGCACACTTTTGAATAAATTATGAATTACCATAATGAAATGATCATTAAATGGACGTGATATGATATATAAGGTGGAAAATAATTTATTCAATGATCATTAAATAAACGCAAAGTGCATTTCACTATTATAGTTAGGTTTTTTATCATGGGTTTAGCTTTAGGGTTTAGTTTTTAGGTATGATGGGAAGGGGGTTAGGTTTTTTGAGGTTGTTGGTGAATAAATTTAAAAAAACCTCTATATAAAACTATAAAATAAGATATTGTATTACATGCACATGTGCATTTCACTATTATAGTTAAGTTTTTTAATGGGTTTAGCTTTAAGGGTTTAGTTTTGGGTTTGATGGAAGAGGGGGTATCTTTTTGGGGGGGATCGGATGGAGCGTTTTGGTTTTTGGGGGGTATGGGATTAGTTGCACATGTGCATCTCATAATTGGGGGGGGGGGGGTTGGGGCGGTGTGGGGGATGGGCCGGGGGTTTAGGTTTTTAGAGAGTGAGGTGGGGGTGGGTTTAGGTTTTTTAGGGGGTGGAGGTGGGGTTTTTTAGGTTTTTTTTGTTTGTGTTCGCCTTGGTTCTCTGGTTCTCTCCCTAAAGTTGGGTTCTCGTATGATCCCACCCTATATATATTATATAGGGGATGGTTAAAATGGAAACCACAAAAAGTTGAAGAAACCTTGCAAACTCAATGTGAGCCCTTGATCAAACAAGATGGAGGGTGTAGATTGAATCTAAATATTATAATACAAGAAAGGACATTAAAGTAGGAGAGAGGTGTGAGAAAGGGTAGTTGAGTAATTTGGCTTTGGCTATGTGTTGGTTACTGCATGCAAGATCAGAAGACGTCTTATCATTCCCTCTCTCTATCAATAACATCTCCCTCTCTCTTATTGCTTATACAAACATCACAAATTCAAATTCTCGACCCCTGTTCTCTCTTGTAAAGCATCATACAAACAGTGTAAAGCATTACAAAGCAACATTCTTTGAAGAAACAACGAACAATCGTCAGTGGTTACACATCAACGAAAGGATGAGATCGTTCATGTGGAGCATATCTTCGTTTAAACGACGGTTTGGTTCGAAGAAAAATTCAAAAAGGTAGGTGTTTAATGTTTTTATTTAGCATTACAACCATTATTATTTTCTATAAAACATTTGGGGTTCTCGAGTTGGGTGTAAAAAATCCTTGAGTTTGGAGGTTTTTGAATTTGGAACAGTAGATATGTTCTGAATTGGGGGTTTTGGGATTTGTTTTTTATTCACTCTAGAATGACATGGTATGTTATGATTGTGACACAATAATCGCAAAATTAAAAGTTGAATACGTATATACTTTGTTTGAAACAGGAGGAAAAGAAAAGTTGTCATTTTGTCTGATGATACCACATCAAAAAGGCATGTTAAGCACAAGAGCAGATCAACTAGTGGCCATGAAGAAGCAAAACGTCAACTAGGTAGGTGTTACATACATTATGGATAGTAAGTAGGATATTTTCCTTTAAAGATTATAGAACTGTAATTATAGTGTGATGTGGTTGTATTTATAGTTTTATAAATGAGAATGTTGGCTGAGAATGTTTTATATATAAATGTTGTGATGGTAGATTATGATTCAGACACACCGCTTGTCAATTTAAAGAGGCTGTGTAAAAGAGTCGCGAAAGATTGTCAGGATGCTGATCCCGGGCCATCTAGAGCGAATGCTTCAGATGATGACGAGGAAGGAGAAACATCCATTCAAGCGTCGGCTGACAGTGATGCGGACTTTTCTGGTGCAGAAAAGAGTGATGATGATGAGTCGAGCGTGAAGGCGCATAAGGGTAAGGGTCGATATTAAGAATACATTGTCACAATATGTTATGTATAATGCTAAGGTTTACTTGGGTAATTGGTGTCTTATGTGTGCAGCCGAGAGGCCTTCCTTCTTTTGTAACAGACGTCTTCGACAAGCGGCTAAAAATAAAGGTTTGTATTAAATGTTTTTTGGATACTTTTCCTGTTACGTGTGTAAATGAGTTTTAGATGTTCTAGTTTAGCAATATGGTGTTCCTGTACCCTGAAATATATGTTTTGCAAAAGCAGAAAAAAAGTAGCATGTGAAGCAGTTCAAACAAGAGCAAAGAAAGGTTGGTTTTACAGTACATAATAAAAATGTGATTTACAATCCTATTTGTAGTAAATATGTAGGAAATTTTAATAGTTACATGTGTAACAGGTAAAGAAGCCGTACCTGTGTATGATGTGTCATCAAGCTCGCCGGTTAGGATAACCCGATCAAAAGCACGTGC
The DNA here is from genome assembly GCA_030844895.1 of Ambrosia x helenae. Taxonomy (NCBI): domain Eukaryota; kingdom Viridiplantae; phylum Streptophyta; class Magnoliopsida; order Asterales; family Asteraceae; genus Ambrosia; species Ambrosia x helenae. The sequence goes on along the minus strand of JAUTDX010001715.1, from coordinate 10,668 downwards.
GATAGAGATATCATCTGAAAAACCAAGGGGCAGAAAAGTCGAACCAACAAAGCCAAATAAACGTAAGAGGGCGGAGAGAATGTTGAACGCTGATGTAGAGTCTCGTAAGAAGCGCAAAAGATCAAAGTTGAACGAGTGGCTGGGAATACGTACTAGATCATCACCAACACAGTTTACAAGGTGCATACAAATACTAAGTGACGAACAACGCCTAGCAGTGAAGGAAATGGGGTTCGGCCGCCTGCTTAGTCTGAAAATGGATGGGATACCAGCGAAGTTAGGGCATTATGTTGTTGATAACTTTGACCCGGATAGTTTGGAGTTGACCTGCCGCTCGTCTGTGACAATTGCCATTGATGCTGAGGTTGTGCACAAGATACTCGGTATTCCAATTGGAGGGGTGTCTTTCAATGCGCTGGAGTGTAGGGACGCGCATGATGAAGGGATATCTAACTGGAAGAAGAGGTACCCGCCGAGCAGATTTATATCTCCAAAGCAAATGGTTGATATGATTGAGAAAGAGTCCAATGGTGAGGATGATTTTAATTTTCGTATGGATTTTATTATGTGCTTCTATACGATCATGGTTGACTGCCACAAACAAGGGAGTTTGAAGGACAATATACTGGACTATCTGACGGATGACTTGGATTTTGGCGGGCTGGACTGGTGTGAGTTAGTAGTGGAGGTTCTAAGGAGTTGTAAAAATGGTTGGAGACGAGACAGTTTGGATCCACCTTTTACAGGCCCATTGACCTTGTTGACGGTAAATTATTTTTAACGTATGTTACATAGTGACATAGTGTAGTATTAACAGAGTTTCTTTACTTGTTTACAACATTTATTTTGCAGCTGTTATACGTTGATAGTTTTAAATGCAAAGGTATAGATATTGATTCGTCAATGCTTCCTATGAGTTTTTGGACATTCCAAAGGTTAAGAGAACGAGAAAGGATTGAAATAAAAGGAGGCGGTTTCGGTAGGGGTCCTAAGAAACCGTTGACTTCGTACGAGGATTTGAAGGTTGGATTAGAGGAACCAAGTATCAAGGTTTGTAACATGTTGTGTATTAGCTATGTACGTTTCGTGTATTACATATAAATATTATACTAACAGGTAACAAATATCAAAAACAGGAAAGGGTAGCAAGTGTCGGGGATCTAGTAGATGTTTTGATTAGAACGAAAAAGAAGGTTGAATCGGTCATCTGCAAGTTAGATGAGGAGTATCCAGGTAGAGAAGAAGTTGTGGCTGTCAAGTCTAGGTATGATGCTTTCATTAAAGACATAGTGAAGGCGAATGAGGCCGAAGCTGTTGCGTGTGTAAAAGCAGCTGGAGAAATCTCCTGTTTTTAGCAGCATTAAGTAAATGCAGCACCTTGGATGCAGGTAAGTTTGATGTTTATGAGGAATATATATTTTGGTAAAGTTTAAATACATTAATTCCCAACATTGAATATTATGTTACGGCTGTATGTTACATCAGCAGAGAAGGCTGGACCAAGCAACCAGAAACAACAAGATGAGGATGATGTTGTTAGTTTGGGTGAATCACCGCTGAACAAGTCGCCAGTTACGTGCTTAAAAAAAAAAACGGCGATGGCGCGGTGGACGAGGGGGGGGCATTTGAAAGCCCAATAGTAAGCCAATACAGAAAGATTCTGCATGACAGTGAAAAGCAAAAAAATGACGGACAAACAACAGGTGTGGTAGAAACAGAAGGGAAGGAGATTTTCAAAAGTCAAGGTAAAAAACACTACGCACATTCCAATCGTTAATAACATTGTGTTTGACTAGTTATGTCTTTAATATCTGTTAACAGGAAATGAAGATCTGGCCAAGAATTTAACCAGCAAATTTGCTGAGGTTAGTGAAGAGGGGAAACATGAGCAGCATGTAGCAGGACATTCAGGGGACCTACAACAAAAAGGTAAGCAGAGTAGTTAGTACGCATAGTATGTGCTGTTACGTACGCATAGTATTCAGATAAGTCAAGGTGTTGATTGTAATGTTATGTGGTTATGCAGATGTCGATGCCGGCCGACAAGTTGTTGCAAATGTGTCAGACAATGTGGTACCAAATGACAATGAAGAGGAATTGCTGAGCACACAAACGTTGGCAGCAACACAAAGCGAACAATTAGGTAAAAACTGGATTGTTGTTAATAAACATGTAAATCACGTAACCAAAGTTTTGAAAATTGATTACATATGAAATGGGAATTAACTTTATACACGGGATAATATTGTTGTTTCAGAAACGGATGCGCCAACAAGTGAGATATTACACGAAGTGGTGATCACACAAACATTGGCTTCAACGCAAAGCGAACCAACAGGTATGCAGTGGAATAGTATAAAATTGCTAATATATAGAATTGCGTTAAGATTGTTGTATGGTGACGTATGTTACGATATCTTAAGGCGGCGCTATAACGCCAGAAGACGCTGCAGACGAGAGGAAAGTTGAATCAAGTGTGAACATTGGAGACACAAAAGCAGAGGAACAAATGGAAGAGGATAAAACAGGTGAAGCAGAGGTGACCACGCTCAGCAATAATGAGTCAGGTATGATATTGTAAAATTTATAGGTACATGTATAGCTCATATGATATGATTGTGTTATAAGGTATGTTGATAATGTGAAGCAGGGTACGTAACAAACGCAAACACTACAACAAATACAGTTCAGTCAGAGGGAAATGATGAACAGGGGCAACAACCTGAAACAGGTATTGTAAAGTCATTTGATTGTGTCGATAGTAAAGCAATTATGTAACAGATTGTGGGCGGATACGGAATTGTCATACAGGAGTACAGGTGCATACGGCAGAATCGAGTGATAGGGGCAACCAGGTTGGTGAAGCAGGGAAACAAAAAGAAGCAGGTACGATGAAAAAGAAAAACTATATATGTTTAGAATACACAACACGGTCAATAAATTATATTTGGTTAAACATTTGCAGGAATGACCTGGATATTTCCATATATGTCAACACCAGATGGCAACGATGCGCCAACGTTTAGCTTTGGCCTTACACAACCAGAACCAACAGATCCGGGAGAGTCGGGTTTGAATACAGTTCTTAAAATGCCAATACAAAAATGTTAGATAATTGTCTGCGTTTTAAACAGTTTTTAATGTCTATGTTACAGAAGGTGTCACAATGACTCAAAAAATGGAATGTGGTTTGACAAACAAAGCAGGTGAATCAGGTATCAAGTCTACATGCTACCAATGTTGAATCGATAGAACATATTAATCAGCTAACAAAAGTTGTGACATACGTTACAGGTTCTGGCGGTGCGGAAGTCAATGAAATAGTTGATGAGAAGGAGGTTGTTGGGTCAACAGGTTAGATTGATGCTGTTTTTCAAAGTATAAAATTATTAACATGTGTAATGATACAACCGTTTTTAATGTCTATCTTACAGAAGCTGTCACAATGGGTCAAAAAATGGAAGGTGTTCTGGAGGACCAACAAGGTGTAACAGGTATCAACTTTCCATGTTAACAATGTTGAACCGCTGGAACCGATTACTCACTTAAACATAGTTGTGACATACGTAACAGATTGTGCCGGTGTGGGTCCGAAGGCAAAACTTGATAAGAAGGAGAATGTGGGATCAACAGGTTAGATTTAGGCTATTTTTGGAGTGTTAAAAATGTTGAAAAGGGTAGTCATATAACTGTTACATGTGTAACATTACTTTTATTTATATTAGGTGACACACCCCTGGATGTGAGCAAGGCGCGTGGAAAGGCGAAAGCTGATGATGTTATAGGTTAGTTCATAAGTAAAATTGTAATGTAATTTTAGTTTTCATACATTTCTGCTGATAATACTTATTTTGGATATTTAGAAGCGGGTTGGGTTGGTGGATCAATATGTAATACACAACCGGTGTATCCGTTGGTGCCGCCCGTCAGTTCATATGACGCACAGACTCAAGTTTACAATGAGTATGGGGTTGGTGGTAGCCTGCAGGTAGATGAGGACAACATGACATTGGCAATGCGTCAGGCAATGATTGCAAAGATGGATGCAACCAAGCGAAACCCCCTACGTGAAAGGAATGTCACATATGTTCATAAGTCACCGTTTCACATAAGGGGGGTAGATTTGGGAGAGGGCGTCACAAAGGATGATGATATGGTGTGGAACTTTGTTTACAGGGACGAGGATCCGTTGAATATGTTGTGTGGTTCTGAGGAAAGAAGGAGGGTAGCCATAAAAACCCGGTAATTAATTTGAAGATTGTATGTGTTAATAAGATTTGACATGCTGTAACATGTGTAACATTTGTTGGCTGGTTTTATGATTTTTTGCAGTCTAGAGCGTGGGGAAGAGGTAAAAAATATAGACATACCAGCTGAGGAGATAGATAATGCCCTTGCAAAGTAAGACAATGTTTTTTTTAGGAACTTATAAGACTGCTTCCTAAATCTTTCTTGGTTAAATGACAACAGTGAGGTGTTATTTAGAAGTTTATGTGACGTGGAAGCCACACGTCGCATGTTCAAAACGTTGAAGCCGGGGGAGCAGGTAATGGATGTGATTGTTGACTGTTGGGTGGATGTTTTAAACTACGAGGAGAGGTTGAAATCGGACGGCGCACCTCTACGTTTGTTTGTAGGGACAAACGCAGTGGTACGTAATTTAAAATGCAAACATTGGGTTACATATGTTATGTAAGTGACAATGACAACTTCTTTTTATTTTGTTGACCAAAAAAATTAGGTTCCGTGGATGCTTAATGACAGAAAGTGTGATCCGGAAAGACGAAGTTCACGGTTTACAGCAGCGATGTTGGCTGCAGTACCTCGGTATGAGAGCAACCGTGACTTCAAACGATATGATATCGTCTTTTTCCCGATCCTTGAAAGGGCCCACTTCTACTTATTGGTGTTTGAGCTGAAGAATATTGCCATAATGCTGATTGATAATGACAAAAAGCGAGGGAGACGAACATGCAAGGATCATCCTCAGTTTCACAAAAAGGATACTGTAAACAAATATGTAAGTTTTTATAGATAATTTGAAAGTGATATATAATAAAACCTTGTTGATTTAAAACAATGTTTTTGACAGAAACACATGTTTGTGGAGTTCCTTAAAGGCATCGAGCATCCGAAGGCTGCAAAGATCGGAGGGGCAGAAGTACATAGGCTGGATGTAGAGTGGGGCACATCTGGTAATGGGACGGATTGTGGTGTATACCTAATGAGACACATGGAGAGATTCATGGGGCTGCATGTACCGTTTGACTGCAAATTCAGTAAGCACTGGCGCGCTAAAGAAGGGGAGATCAATAAGCTGCGGTCCAAGTACACCGCACATATTCTGCGTTCACCGGTTAACACAAAGAAGGGAGAGGTGGAAGCAGGGGCACGCTTGAAGACACAACCTCCGATGTTGGTGTAGGTGTTTGTTGAAAACTCTGTATGATGATTGTGTAGTGTTGGAACACTTTTTGTGGTGAAAGATACACTTATGGGGTCTGTAATATAACTTAACCTAACTTAACTAATATGGTCAATTGTCAAACGCCTAACTGTTTTAAGCAGGTAGTATGTTTTAAGCACATGTATTATGTTCCATATGTTAAACTGTTTTAAGCGGATATTATATAAGAATTTTGCATACGATAATAGCTAGCAAAATGGTAAGGTAGTACCCTAAGGGATGGTTTATATGGTACTGAGGTGCCAAAACACACTGTTACATACATAACATAGATCCACACAGGCAGACTGACATACCCTACACGTCTTAAACAAACACATGAAACTAAAAACCTACATAAACTGCCTTCCACACGAAAACACAAAAAAAAAAAAACAGAACGACGAACCATGAGAATAAGTTGCCAACTCATGGGGAGAATGATCCATACTGCGCTTCCAGGCTCAGCTCTGACTCTTCGCTATCCTCGCCTTCCCAAGGGTTATAGCTTGCCCACCTAGCGAGGGTATTTGGTGAGTTTGGGCACAATGGACAACCGCAATACTCATGGTCGTACTCAACACCTGGACACTCCAAGTCTGATATTGGTACATCCGTTTTTGTTACCGAGTACGCAGTGCCAACTGACGTCCCTCCATCAACATCCATCTTTGCATCACCCGATGGTGTGTGAGTACTAGAATCAGCTTCCATCATTGTCGTGTCAGCGCCTTTGTTCGCTAGTGTTTGATCATTGGGTGCAGTAACATGTTTCGAAGCATCATTGGCTTGACGTTCGGTACGCTCCAATAAAGCCCAAAAATCAGTTACTTTTGAAGTGACCTCCTGATCGACGTCGATCTTCTGTCGCTTGGCTGCATGAGGGTTTGAAGGAGTATCCATTGGGAAAAAGTGTTTCTTTTGGTAAGTTGGAAACACTATTATTATGGAACTTAAATCTACTTAGAAAATGGGTTATAAAAATGAAGTTAAATGATGGGTGGTTGGGGTTATTTAATTAGAGTTTAATGGTATACTTTGCTTTATGTCAAATCAATATTGAGTTGTTGGGTGATAAAGTTGAATTTATATTTTATTCTATTCATGTGGTATATAATGTCTATCATTATTTTATTACATTTTGGTACTTCCTTCCCTACAAAATCTACCACACGTGCTCAAGCAGTTCCTCTGCATGGGCCCACACAAAGGGATGTTTAATATAATAATAACCACACAAGTGGAGATTCTGTGTTGCATATGTTACCAATACTGGGTAAAGTAAAACACATAACCTAATAAAAACAACGCACCACGTCGTAGGCCCACATTATATATTACAAAACCAAAAACATCATGTCTGGTGGGTGAGCATCATACATAAACTAGTCAAATACCTAAAAAACATAGAAGTAGCTGGGGAACAACAAAACATCAACATGTGGCAACCATGTTACACACGTAACAAATAAAAGGGACATAAGATGTTTCTAACTGTTACCGGAGTCCAACATGGTTCAAAAAGCAGAGATTAGTAATGCTGCCCCATCAACTGCCATCCACTTGTTTTACGCTTTCCCGGCCTTTGCCGCCGCCTCCTTGGCCCTCTTCATCGCAGCAACCTTCTCACAATTCCTTGCATCATGATCTGTGACATATTGGTGGCAGTTGTTGCATAAGCGTGGGGCCTTAGGCATTTTGGGACGCTTTGTGCTGGCCTTCTCACCAGCTCCCGATAGTCTGCGAGTTTTACCACAACCCTTGTTGCGTGCCACATCAGGATTCTCAACAATGATTTCAGTATCAGCCGATTGCCCGATAATGTCTTCCACATCAGATTGAGACTGTTGACTCGGAGCGACAGAAATAGGTTCCCTGGATAACAAGTTCAGTTTCATAGATTTCAGCTGCTCAACCAAGTCCGCAAGCGCGCTTTCATCTGTTCGGGCAACATCAACACATTCAGTTACAAGTTCAAGTATCTCATTCCTCAAGAGAGAACCTGGATGAGTGTCAACACCATAACGGCCGGTATAGAATACACATGTTTGGGTAGTGTGTCACGTAACCACCTGTCGACAACATATTGCTGGGGGATGCGGTCAACCTTATTAACCATGTAAACAGCAAATACATGGCGGCAAAGGTAGCCAAGACGCATAAAACATCGACATGAGCATTCAGCCGTTGAATCACTGCTGTCAAAACGCACCTGCATCATTGTACCAAATGGTAAGACCTATGGAGTACAACAAATATTAAGAATATGAACACTATAGGTGGTATATAAAAGCAAGATTAGTTTCAGCAGATTTTCACAAGTTTTTGAACTAACTTGTTACACATGTAGCACGAACTGGTTACACATGTAGCATGAATTATAGAAGCAACGTAATGCACAAGAACATTAAAGTATTGACATATGAAAACCTAACTCACAAAAAGTACAGAAAATCAAAATACATGCAATATAGTGCTTGGTACAAGTAAGTTGTTACTTATGTAGCATGAGACAGAACTAACAATTAAATTTTAACATTGGGCAGAAAACTTAAATGACAGGGAGTAATTATCAAAATGACCCTCTTACAGAGTGGAACAACACATGTTACACATGTAGCAGCCTTTTTTTAAGCAGCTGTTGTTAAGATTATTAACTGTTTTAACATTAAATACAAAAAACACAAGAAGTTGGAAAAATTAGTACCTGGTAAACGTTGGTAACATCACGACGCTTGTCGAGTTGTGTGACTGAAAAGACGGACGGCATGTTCTCCTGTTCATCAACATTCGATATGTAGCACGAAAACTTGCCCTTCAAAATCTCCTTCTTAACTTCCTCGAATATAGTATTCGTGTACAGCGTAAACGCATGCTGCTCAATGTCTAAATCTGTAGACCCAAAAAAAACAGTTGATGAAGTTTTGAACTCGGCAACACGCTGACGGTAACGTTGGCTATCAAGGCGGGACTCAAAACATAACATGAACTGAACTAGTGTGTGTGCACTAGTCGAATTGACTTTGAAGGCACTGTTGGAACTCTCGCTTCTGGATGTAGTCTTCATCAAGCATGACATTGGAATCTCCCTGAAGTACGCCGGCACCCACAATTCCTTGATTGCAAACATATCGCTCAACCACTGGTTTTCCTCAAGACCAAATGTCTCTAGCAGCGCATTCCATCGAGATTCAAAGGTTGAAGGTTTTATGAAAATGTTCCACACCAATTTATGAATGCACGACCGAAAGTCAGTGTTGGCTAAAACATCCCCAGCAACCTAGGTACAAAGCATAAATAAAGGTAGGACATTATAAACATATGCGTGACATAATTAATATAAGTTAAACACAGAACATGGGTGCCTACATAACATTACCTTGTTGGGTAGTTTTTTCATTATATGCCACATACATAGTCTGTGGCGAGCCTCACTGAAAACTTGTGGTACAGCCTGCATCATGGACGGGTCTTGGTCAGTCAACACAAGCCTGGGCTGTGAACCATGCGCTTTTAAAAAACTTTCAAGCAACCACACGTAGGAATCAATGGTTTCATTAACTATCAAGCCTGCACCAAAGGTCACACACTGCTTGTGGTGGTCCACACCAGTGAAAGGGACAAATATCATGTTGTACCTGGAAATTATAATAATGAGTAGATTGTTATTTACATATGTTAAGTAGTGAAAAATGCAAAACAGATAATCTGTAACGCACGTTAAGGTAACTTACTTGTTCGTGTTGTATGTTGCATCAAACGACACAACGTCACCGAAGGCCTTATAATTCAATTTTGAGATTTCATCAGCCCAAAAAACAGAGTGCAGCTTACCATCGCGTACCACAAAGTCATAAAAAAAGTCTGGCAAATTTTCAAGCCGATCACGCAAACGGTCAAGGAATAAAGACGAGTCCCTCTCGCCGATAAAAATCCGAAGGTCCTTACTAAAGTTCTTGAAATCAGAAGCAGTTCCATGGACATTATGGTGGCCGCCTTTAAGAGACACTAAGTACCGATGAGCTTTCAAAGGTCCAACTCGGTTTAGAGACATGTTATGAATAAACTGCTTGGTCGAGAAAGAAAGTTTACGAGAAATCTTAGTAAGGTCAATGTTATTTTTATCCCATAGCTGATGGTTATGAACATCATTGAAACGAATCACTTTAAACAACGAACCCCCACAAGTGATTGACAATAACACATGGGCTTGGCAGTTTGAAAGGGTGAACGTCGATCTACGGGGTTTAACAGAAGATTCATCTAAAGTGTCAAAGGTTTTGTTAACCTGAGGTTTACCGTATTTGCAACAACGGATATACTTGTGTGTGGGTTCCCCCATCCAATTCTTGGTTTGTCCCTTCTTAGGTGAAAAACCGGCCTGCTCTGCATATTCTGCATACATTGACATTGCAGCCTCAAACGTCGGGGAAAGTCTGACCAATAGCAGGCAAATACGAGGACTGACATTGGGGATCCAGAATTGGGTGCCATTGGGGGTTGAAATAACATAGTACGGCTCCCTGTCTTCATTTGCATCTGTTAAGTAAAAACATATTAGATTTAGCCATCTTTAGCCATCTTTGCAAGGCTGTGTTACACACGTTAGAATTATATACTTTTTTTATTTGCATCTGTTAAGTAAAAACATATTAGATTTCTATATTTTTTTTTCAAAATCTTGCTACAAAAAAGGTCTACAAAAAACAGCAGATATGTAACACATGTAACATATATATAACGTAGATTCTTTCCCAAAATGGCTATCACCATGTACATAATCATGCTCTGTTCATGATAACTAAACTGAATCTTTGGAAAAAGTTGCTTACCAAACTCAACCCCTGCATGTACATTTTCATTTGGTCCTCTTTGATTCACATCAACAGGATCCACTCCATCAACATTCCCAAACAAAGATGAGGACCCAGATGAGGAGCCAGCACTAAAGCCTGAAAACAACAAAAAAATAAAAAACCTTATAAAACCACAATAAAAAAAATAACTTTGATGATGGTAGTATGAAACTGAATATAAAACATACTAACACAATGTAAACATGTTAAAGAAAAAATATAATTATCAAAAGACAATAAGTAATGATAACTATAAGCCTGATCACTATAATGCTCTGTTTCTGATCATCGGTTTTTATGAAATATAAAAACCCTATGATAGTAACAAAACAAACAATAACTAATGATCAGAAAACATACAAACAC
>JAUTDX010001714.1:0-63042 GCA_030844895.1 Ambrosia x helenae | reverse complement strand
GTAGGTGCCCATGATAGATTGGTAGCCGATTATTTTGCCGACGAACCTTGTACTCGGTGGCCTAGGCGTAGGTTCCGATGAGTAGAAGATTATGGGACTGGGGCGGATGCGTGGGACGAGTATTTAAAGATGTCGGAAAGAAACTGCACGAGAATGTCTGTACAAGTTTAGCAAGTGTGTGGTTAAGCTTTACAGCAAGAAATATTTGCGAAAACCAAACACCAGTGAGATCCAACAATTGTATCAGTTCCACCTCCAAAGACATGGTTTTTCAGGAATGCTTGGAAGCATTGATTGCACGCATTGGCCTTGGAAAAATTGCCTGAATGCATGGCGAGGAATGTTCACAAGAGGGGATATGGACATCCATCAATAAATCTTGGAGTCTCGTTTGTGTTCACAAGATCTATGGGTTTGGCACGCTTTCTTGCAATTCCTGGTTCGAACCACGACATTAATGTCATTAACCAATCAAAGGTTTTTGACAATGTCATAAAAGGGAACCGGTCCGGATACCCAGGTTTACAGTATCGGGAGTGGAATACATGCGCGGGTAATATTTTGCTGATGGGATCTACCCACCTTACGCTACGATTCGTTAAAACTATTCACCACCCGTACGACGAAAAAAGAAAGAAATTTGCCAAGTTTCAAGAGGGTGGCAAGAAAAGACGTTTGAACGGTTATTTGGGGTTTACAAGCAAGATGGCACATCATTGCAAACCCGGCATGTATGTTCACCCCAAAAAAGTTATGTTACTGTTTGTATGCTTGTATCTTGTTGCACAACATGATACTCGAAGACGAAGGCTTGGCCATTTGTGAGTATGATGAGAATGCCCCTGCGGAGAATACTGTGCCTGTTGACCCACATCAACAAGATGTAAAATGAGTTCTCGTTACATAACGATTTCACGCATAAAAATCTTCAAGCGGGCTTGGTTGAATATATTTGAATAACGGACAACAGTAGATTATTTGTAATTTTTTTATGTCGAATAGTTTAATTTAATTTTAGTTGTGTTTTTTTAGTGATATTTATAAATGTAATATTAATATTAGAATTTAATTAATTAAAAAAAATATTAAACGATGATGGGCCTCCTTCACACCCTAGAGTTTATTACACACATGTTCACCCAACTGGTCTTTTCTTCTCACAGCTGCTAGCCCTCTTAACCATACTGCACATCTCGATTCAACACAACTCGCTCACACAATCAAAAACAAGCTTACGCCTTAACTTAGGCTCATGTTTCTTTTCAAAACCGGTTTTTGAGCTTCTAATTTATCAACAACAAACGGTTGGGTTCACAATCTTGCTGGTCATGTTTAAGGTGAATCCTCAAACATTAACTCAATGTTGAAAAGTATCTTCTTTATGTCACCACGTTCTAACTTGATGCAGATGAGTCATTAGCAGCGTCTGTTGTTGTCAGTTTCTTAGAGAAAACTGCCACCGAATTCTTGACCCATTACCTAAAAACATCACAAAAGTCAAAGATAAGGTCAACTGTAAACTACATTACCGTATACACATAACAAAGTGAGGTACTTGAGCCTCTTTACTAGTTCCCAAGTTCACCACTTCTCAATAGCCACGTGTCCCACTATCCAATTGGCTTAACAAAACAATTTTGACCGAGTCACATTATCTCACAGTGGTGACGTGTTTTATTTTGGGATGAAAACAGCAAGGGGGCAATAATGTAACTTTATCCAAACAAAACGTTTTTTTCAGGCTGTTATTTGAGAGCTCTATCATCACAAAAAATGGCATTCCATAATCCCATAATAATATCCAAACACTCAGATAAGCCTGAGACATGGAGAGAGAACATCGACGATTTGCCCAAAAAATGCAGCAAACTACACTGCACTAACACCCCTTTGGTTTAAAACGAGCTGCTTTGGTTCACCCCAACCGTAGATCAGGTGCACGGTTCTGTTCACTACATTGGCTCCAGACTTACCGCAGATGCTGCCGTTTAGCCTCAGCACTTTCCAACTCTCCGTCGGGTTCGGTTCAACGGTTAACACTTTCATTTAATGTATAATCTAATATGGTTTTAACAAACAAGGGAGTTGTTTGTTTCTAATAAACATGTTTTATACTTTTATGGTAACTTAAGTTATGGACTATGGTTATAGTAAATAACAGAAATAAGCTACTGTTAAAACTAAAAACCAACCTTTGTACTTTTTATTTGGCAAAATGGATTTTATAAATAATATGTTACTCAGAACTTGATGGATTTATAACTGAAATGTGTTTGTATTGACTCAAGCCTAGAGATGGCGGTTAACCGAATTAACTGAACCAAATCAACCAAATTAGGTTTGCTGCATATTGCTGTCAGGTTGCAGTGATTGCAACCAAACATTCCAGCCATGTATGAAGCCCATTTTGGAGTTCCAATGAGCGGAGCAAGTCTTAAACGCGATCAACATTCGTCTCAATGCGCCAACTATTAGCTTCCTTCTAGAACACTCATCATCAGCAGTCATAATAGTTGATCAAGAGTTTTTCAAACTTGCTGAACAAGCTTTACAGATTCTAAAAGAAAAAACAAAAGTCAATTTTAAATATCCCCATCTAATTGTTGTTAAAGATGAAAGCATTGAATGTGATCCAAACAACCTCCTATATGCCCTAGGAAAAGGCGCGGTTGAGTATGAGAAGTTTCTAGAATGCGGTGACCCTGAGTTTGCTTGGAAGCCACCACAAGACGAGTGGCAAAGCATTGCTTTGGGTTATACTTCGGGTACAACGTCTAGTCCTAAAGGGGTGGTGCTGCATCATCGCGGTGCTTATCTGGCCGCTACTAGTAATGTTGTGATTTGGAATCTACCCGAAGAATTGTATACTTGTGGACTTTGCCTATGTTCCATTGCAATGGTTGGTGTTTTACTTGGACACTTGCCGCCATCTGTGGGACCAACATTTGCCTCCGACAGGTATTTCTTTACTTTACATAGATGTTTTATCTCAAACGGGTCAAACAAAAGTTTACTAAAAGGGAAACAGGTTGAAAGTTTATAAAACCTCCTAAATCATCTATCATTGATTTAGATTACTATAAATGTAATACCATTGTTTTGTAATCATTGCTAATCCATATATTTACAAATTTATAAGAGAAGCAACAAAAGTGTTTATGGGTCAAGCTAACCCGAACAAAAAATGACCCGATCGGGTTGTTATCAAATTCCTTTTCTTAGACAAACAGAATTGGTATTCATGCATACTTGTATTGTGTAGGTTACAGCAAAAGGCGTGTACTCTGCTATAGCCAATCTAGGTGCCACACATTTTTGTGCTGCACCAGTAGTCCTCAACTCGATAGTAAACGCACCACCTAACGACACCATCCTCCCACTCCCACGTGTTGTCCACGTCATGACTGCTGGAGCCGCCCCGCCACCAGCAGTCCTCTTTAAAATGTCCCAAATCGGGTTCTGTGTAGCCCACACATACGGTCTCTCTGAAACTTTGGACCATCAACAATTTGTGCATGGAAGCCCGAATGGGACCAACTCCCTCCCGAAACCCAAGCCAAACTAAATGCCCGCCAAGGTGTACCATACACCGCACTTGAACAGTTGGATGTTGTAGACACCCCAAACCATGAAACCGGTCCCACCCAACGGGACCACCGTGGGTGAGATCGTGTTTCGTGGGAACGTTGTCATGAAAGGTTACTTAAAGAACCCGAAAGCCAACTCTGAGGCTTTTGCACACGGGTGGTTCCACTCTGGTGACTTAGGCGTGAAACACCCGGATGGTTATATCGAAATAAAAGACCGGTCAAAGGATATTATAATATCGGGTGGTGAAAACATAAGTAGTGTCGAAGTCGAGAATACTTTATATCAGCACCCGTTAATTGTCGAAGCATCAGTGGTGGCTCGACCCGATGAGAGATGGGGCGAATCCCCGTGTGCTTTTGTGACCTTAAAAACTACGGTAGACAAGTCGAATGAAAGTAAAATCGTGGAGGATATAATGAAGTTTTGTCGCGCCAACATGCCGGGTTATTGGGTCCCGAAATCGATTGTTTTTGGTTGTTGCCGAAAACCGCTACCGGAAAGGTTCAAAACACTTGCTAAGGGCTAAAGCAAAGGAAATGGGACCTGTTAAGACGAGTAAGTTGTAAATTTATGTTGTATATTGTTAAATTTGTATACAAAGTGTGTCAAAATTATTATATAAATTGGTACATTCATTTGTTGTACGGATTTGTATTGTATGTTCAAGCTATTTTATGTATATTAATATACAAGTTGTGTCTTATTTTCTATTCAGGTGAGCATAAATAAGATGAATATTCTATAAAAAGAACCACTTAAAATGAGCGTAAACTTTTGTTATATTTGCGGTTAAGAGACACATAAATAATAGACGGAAATGACTGAATGACGAGTCCGACTTTAGGCGAATAATAAAATTGGGTCTTTATCATATATATTTTTTTTTTGTTCTTAGATCCTAAACCACATATAGAGTTGAACTGAGTTTTAGTGAACACAAGACTTGTGTAGTACATACTCATTCTTTGCTTTTCTTTTCAATCCTATACCCGAATACCCACCCAAGTAATCCCGTTGGTTCAAGTTTTTTTCTTCCATTCCTAAGGTGGAGCAATATGAAGACTTAAATTAACCATTCAATACAATCAAGAGAGTCACAGGACAAAACAGACTAGAGACTAATTAAATGTGTGAGTTAACGAAACCCATGTTTTATATTTTCTTACAATTAAAGCAAACTTGAAATAAATCATGAAAATTTAGGGAAAGCTGGAATATCTAAAAGCTGGAGGTCTTGATGAGGTGTTTGGACCTCAAAAGTTGAGCAAACCGTCTATAACTATATGTTCTACCACCTAACCCGTTAAACAATTTCATCCATTCGCGGACCTTGTAAGTCCTAGCAAAAACTTTGTTTGCATATCATCTAACATAAAAGGTATGAGCAAAATGGAAATATAAGGAAAGAAAGGAAACAAAGAAACAATCGGCTCACATAATTTGCAACGGTTGGTAATGAGAAAAATATACGGAAAGGATCTTTTGCTAATGTACAGCTGGTCCAGAATTTTCTCCTCAAAATATTTTTTATTTTCCAAGAGGGTGTTTGGGATTGAGTTTGGAAATGCAAAAATGTTTTTGTCAGAAGTGTTTATTGGCTTATAACTTTTTGGAAATGAGTTTTGAAAAAAAAAATGTTTGTATTAGCTTTTGGGAAAAGAAATGTCAAAAAGTCAATAGACTGTTTTTTTAAGTGTTCCCCTTAACTTATTGTAAATATTGGTTATATGAGTGGTAGATTTGTAATTTTTTTCCAAAAGCCAAAACCCAAGATTTTTAACTTCTCAAAAACATTTTTTCCACCCTTAAAAGCCAAAAATTAAAATTGAAAAAGCTTTTGAGTTACACAAACAGCTTATTGGCTTCTTGAAAAAGCCAATAAGCCAATAAGTTGTTTTGAAACTCAATCTCAAACACCCTCTGAGTAGCAAGAAATTTGTTTCTCAAGTGAATGAGAACGTCTCTAATGATATACATGTGCATAAAACTGGAATTAAAAGGTGCTCCAAATTATACAATCAATCACACACATATTATGTAATCGGAAAGCTTCAAAACAAAACTACAAAGACAACTAGGAACCACATAATGACATAATGTGTAATTTACCCGGCTTCCAAACTTACTAGCGTTTATTCCGCAAATTTAATTAACTAAATTCAACCAAAATATAAAATGTAAACACCCAAACGTTACCTTGTTTAGAAAGTGCCATTTCGTGCACCTCATCAACAAGACACAAATACCATAATGATGAGGTTAAACACCATTCTCAAGTTGAGTCAACCATCATATTTCACAAAATCTCAAAAATTAGTCATCTTCTTCATCATCGTTATCATTGATTAATCTCATAAGCTTCTCTTCTCTTCATCATCGTCATCATTCGTCAATCTCATTGAAGGGACATGGTACCAAAAACTAACAATATCATATCCCCAACAGGAAGTTGCGCCCACTTAAACATGATGCAGGCCCTACCGCCCATTCTACGTCGGCGGCCTGTCGTCCACAAAACAATGGACGCACAGCCTCCCGCGCGTTTTACGTCAGCGGACCATCCTGCGTCCACAGCACCAAGGACGCAGGCCCGTCCACCCATTCTACGTCAGCAGAACGTCATGCGATGAAGCTTCTTCAACAATATAAGCAAACCTTCGTCGACTCAACTAAAAGATACCTTATCCTATGATTGAGTGGTGGTACGGCACAACCCCATGTATTATCATCGCCACATCCTATGATTCCTTATCCCATTTAAACTTAAAAGTACAAGCCCACAATGCACATTGTCCCTAAAGAAGAATACAAGCATACACAACCCCATAATGTTCACATCCAAAACAAAACTAGGCCCAAAATATAGACAATGCAAAACGAATGAGTCAAGTGTACAACCTCACAAATTTGCACCCCTTTCCAGGATAATAAACACTACAACTCCACCAGGACCACAATGCACATAATGCAAAACACCTGTGTTTTCTATTTATTTATTTTTTTTTATACAAATCACTACTAATTTAATTACCACTATAGTAAAAACCAAGTTACATCTGGATAATGGGTAAGCGAGCAACAAGCTGTGCCGCTATCCCCTTTTGAATCGCAAAGCCTATTCTACTAAATACAAACCCTTGATTCCTCGGGCTTTGCGAGTCACTATGGACCACCTTCTGCACCCGCTCCAAAAAGCGAACTGCCTCAGGGGCTAGGGATCCAAAAGTGTCGAAGGCAAACGGAATGAACGCATGTGCTTTAGAATTCGATTTCACAACCGGTTTGATTATGAAAACATTGCAAAAATACAAAAGTCGATCGATGACATATACAACAATTTGCTTATTATGATTCACAAAGAATTCGCAACAAATTCAACCAAAAAGCCTAAAACTTCGAACTTTTTTAAATTAATTTACAAAAAAAAACTACTTTGGCATTGAAAAAAACCATAAACATAAGATCAAATAACATAAGATCAATCAACAAGATTTTGTGCATTTGATCTTACCTAAAATACCAACATATCAACAAAAGCCTCATCGATTAGGGACCGAAGTAGTCGCCCCCCTCGATCTCAACTCCGATTTCAAATGCTTCGAAGTCAAAATCGAGCCATTTTTTATGTTGACCGCTACTCATAATCCTTGTCAACAAGCTCATCCACCATACAATCTTTCATTTGTTCCCACCCATTGATCTTTGTACACACATGTTCAACCAGCTGGTCTTTTCTTCTCACTGCTGCAAGCCCTCTTAACCAAACTGCACATCTCGAGTCAACACACTCGCTCACACAGTCAAACACAAGCTTACGCCTTAACTTAGGCTCGTGTTTCTTTTCAAAACCCGGTTTTTGAGCTTCTAATTTATCAAACAGATGTGGGTTCACAATCTTGCTGGTCCTGTTTAAGGTGAAATCCTCAAACATTGACTCAATGTTGAAAAGTATTTTCTTTATGTACACAAGTTCTAACTTGATGCCAGATGAGTCAGTGGCGGCGTCTGCTGTTGGTTTCTTAGAGAAAACTGCACCGAATTCTTGACCCATTACCTAAAAACATCACAAAAGTCAAAGATAAGTCAAGTGTAAACTGCATTAACGGTATACACATAACAAAGTGACGTACTTGAGCATCTTTACTAGTTCTTTTGTCTTGGAAGATTATAGTTCTAGTGATTCTTGATTCTTGATAAACAGAAGCTGGACTCATGGCAGTTAATTCTCTTAGCTGTTGATCCAAAATGGTACTTAAAGAACCACCTCCCGTTGCTGAGCTCAAACTATTTCGGTTAACCTTATCCGTTGATCGTGAAATTGGAGATGTGAATGTAAAGGAAATAACATCCAATCCATTAGATTTAGCTGTAACTTTTCCATTTTTATCATTTTTAACAGAACGCTTGTTTTTCAGATCTTCTGTAAAAACGTTTCCTTCGATCAACTGTTTTGTTGACAGGGATTACAGCTGAGCTCTTATCAGAAACCGGTTTTTTTAGGCTGTGTATTTATAGAGGATATTGAAGATTTTGCAGCAGATTTTCGTCTATCAGTTACACCATTCTGTTTCTTATTGTTCTGTTTGAGTACTCTGTTTGTAGCAGGTTTCTTGAGAGTGTTTCTTTTCACCATTTGGTTGATTATTGGTAGATTTTGCTCCAACTGAAGTCAACCCTTCTCGTTTTTTAACATTAACTTTCGCCTGAACAGCTAAAGAAACCGACTTTTTTCCATCTTTTTGTTCTAAACAACCGTCCCAACTTTTGTTCATTGATTGCCCTTTAAGCTTCCTAGCAGCATTTGACTCCACTGGCCTTGTAGGAGACAGTTTCCGATTAGAAAAGTCAACCGATGATGACCCAACAAGAGGTATTTTTGACGCTGCTTCCATTATACGGGTGGGATCATTTGAAGAAACAAAGCCCGAGCTCTTGATTGTTGATAAAAGTTTGTGTTGAGTAATGGTAACAGATCTAGCTGCTTTTGGTGGTAAACTTTCGGGTTTGAAACTTCTCAATTATTTTATGTTTTGGTCAACTTGGCGGTAGTCTTTCTGTTCAAGTTCCAGGACTTTTCCTACATGTAATGCAGAAGAATCCTGCCTAGATCGAGTAACGAAAAATCGGTTTGACTTTGACTGTGCGTCAGACAAACTTGAAGTCGGGAAAGAATCCAATCCCATAAGCCTAGCAACCACCCCGGGGGATTTACCATTATCATCTTCATCAATTAGTGATGATGTACAACCTTTAAGAATTAAACTACTTGCTGTATAATCTTCAATCACCTATATATAAATTCACAAAACGTTTTTTATGGTCAAACAAGTTGTTCAGGTTTAAAACAAAAAAAATATTCGTCTTAATATACACTCTAAAGTCTAAACTGGATGATATGTAAAGGGTATATAGTAATTCATACCGGATGACACTGAGTGATTTGTATGTTTGTATCAATGCTTGCTTTCTGCTGTGGTAGAACTGTATGAATTTAAAAATCAAGGTTAGAAAACTGAAAGTCAAAGCTGTCAAAATGCACAAAACAGCTCTTTTTGAGTACCTGGTAAATTGGCGATTTTGGAGACCAACTTCTTATTTGGCTTTGAGTTCCAATCAAACAAATGGTGTGAAAACCACGACCTCCTTCACCCTTGGAACCTTGTTTCGCAACTCTCATGTTTGCATCAATAGTATGACTTTACCCTGGAATCAAATAACTCATACGATTATACGAAGTATGGATTGAGGAATTTTGTACACCAAAATGTAACTTACTTTCACCTTTTTGTCATTATATTGAAAAAAAAATGTTCTTTTCCCGCATTATGTCTAAGGTCACAACTATTCACAATAATCTTTAAAAGAATTGCAAGTCAATAAGTTTTAAAATTTATGCAGAAGTCATGGATTCAGTTGCTTAGAAACACATCAAAAGTATCGATTCATATGTATAACGAAACAATCTAGTGATGAGGTGATCTCAACCAACTAAGCCTTCAAGGTTGCTTGCAAAGTATATATGTGATCCTCTACAAAACTTTTGACTTTCAAGAGTCAAAACTCAAACATTTTAGTTAATATCATATATTCTTGCACCATCTGTGTATTCTGTTATAAAATAAATAATAATTTTTTTAGGGTGCAACCAAATGATTCTGATGAGAATGTAAAATTGTGCTAAATTTCAAAGCCAAAAGTAGGACTCTAATTTTAAAAAGTCAAACATTCATAAAGTAGTCAACTAAAGCATTAAAAACATGAATTCCATGGTATGTCACCATCATCTTAAATTAAAACACCAAATATTTCAACTGTAACCAGATCATAAACCACAGATAAAAGCTTTACTCAAATTTTATGCATCAAACAGACTTAATTTCAAGATTATTTTAACTCATAATCACAAATAATAACAATCAAAATCACCAAATCCCTGATCAAATATACAATAACTCAACAAAAAGATTCATAATTTAGCTGCATTGGTACAAAATTAAACCCTATATATTCCAGTAAACAGTACTGATTAACAACTTAAAGTCTTCACCATTGACTTTCAACAAAAAAAAAACAGAAACTTTATGCTTTAAGCTCAAGAACCCAGATCAAAACAAGCATAAAATTCATAACCCAGATGATATTATCAATAATTCATCAAATAAAACATACCCAAATCAGTAAAAACTTACATGAACTTGAAGAAATTAAAGATCTGCAAATGAGGGTATCACTGTATCAGTGTTTTACTCTTTTCTATGCAATGAAGATAAACACAAATAGAAACAAAAAGGAAGGAACTGAAACGCAGAAGATACATAGATTTTGAGAGAATTTAGAACACATTATTGAAGGGTATTGGGTTTTTAAGTGGTCACATTCTTTAATAATTTAATAATATAAAATAATAAAAGGCATTAAATGGTGTCATGGGGTCAACAAATTGGTTGGATTCTTACAATATAAAAAGCTAAAAAAACTATTTGAGAAATATTTTTGTTACTTTTTTAAAAATTTTAACTTGACTTTTAAGGGAAAAAAGTTATTTGCAAATCAAGAAAAAGATCGTGTGTTTTTCTAGCTTTTTATAACGTCTCTTTCGTAATATTTTACTTGATAATAAAAATTATATATTACGGGTGAATACATGTAATTGAATAGTCTTGGAGGGAAGATTACACAGGAGGCAGTGGGGATATGATGGCCCCATTAGGAAAACTTTAATAATCATTACGTTTCACTTTCTGTATTTTTATATTAAAATGTAAAACATAGAAAGTAGTGTTGTAAACTTAGCGAACGAACACGAACAACGCATTGTTTATGTTTATGTTTGTTTGTTAAGAAATATATGTGTTCATGAACACTTACCGAACGAGATTTTATGTTCATGTTTGTTTGTTAAGAAAACGCTCGTGTTCGTTTGTTAATTTTGTTCATGAACGTATACGAACACAAACGAACGTTAATGAACACCGCAAGTAAGTGTTCATGAAGGGGAACAAACACAAACGGACAGATGTTAACATTCAATTAACATCCAATTCACATATATTAAGACATTAAGCAGATCCATCCAAAATTATAACCTAATTATCCAAACATAATTATTATTTAACATAATATTGGTAAACATAATAAAATAATGTCTCAAAAAACTAAGTTCACATCTTATATTTGAAGTTTTCGAACGATCATAAACAAACGAACATAAATGAATACGTTACCGAACGTTCACGAACATAAACAAACGAACAGTTTATTATTGTATTTCCCCACCATTGTAACTACCTTTTTTACACAAAAAAACTGATTTCGGCTTAATCTCCACCGTTGGATCGATTCGGTTTTTCTTAAAAAGAAATCTTGACCGCAAATAATGGACGGTTACCTAACAAATTTGGCGGTTACAAATTCATCTTGGCGGTTATTCACACCCTCCCCACTACTCCTCTCCCCCACTGCTCCTTAAAATTAGCAAGCCACATTTCATCTTCATTCCCTGCACTATTTTACATCAAACTCAATTCCCTGCAATCAAACTCACTACAGAAACAAACATGAAATCCATCAACAGCCCCCACCGCCTCCTTCCTCTCACCACCACTCTCCCCACTCCTCCTAAAAAAATAGCAGTTAAGATGCGTCTCTTGTATACCCAACACCCCTATTCTCCCTCATTTCACAACAACACCTATGGCGAGTGAAGGTTCACAATCTTCAAGTTCATCGGTCGATTCATACATTGGAAGCCTAATTAGCTTGACTTCCAAGAGTGAAATCAGATACGAAGGCGTTTTGTATAACATCAACACCCAAGAATCTTCCACAGGCCTTACTAACGGTAGTTAATCATACCTACTTGCTTCTTTTTTCTTTCTTTTTTATAATTCCACAGTTAGTATTATTTTATACATTTTTAGAAGTTTATTTTAGACATATTATTGTTCTTGTCAGGTTACTGGATGGTGACACAGTTAGTGTTATTAATGTTTATGGAATTATTAAAGCTTACTCCTTCTCCCCACTGCTTCCACTTGAGTTCATTCTCTCCTATCTCAACATCTCAATATTGCTGTAATCGATTCATTCTTTGCTTCTATTTAGGTGTAAGATTTCATTATGTTAACCGAAGGAAAATTAGGTGTAAGTTTGCATTGATAAAATTGCAGTTAGATAGTCCAAAGAGGTAAGAATACAAATATACAATTTTATCATAGCAAAATTAGGATGAGACATGAACAAGATCCTTTTGGATATGTAAAAGGAAATTAAAGGAAGGAAGGCATGTGCAACTGGATAGCAAACATGAATATGCAAACCATCAAGTGGGCAAATAATTATTCAATTAAGTTGTATAAAAGTAATTATGTAACTGTACATTTTCGTTTTTAACTTAGTATTGATTTCGAAATACTATTGATCTTAAACGAGGTTTTGTCCTTTCTAATTTCTACTATAACAATAATAATATTAATTATTGTGGTTGTTCTCTTTATTCTTTTACTTCACTTGTATTTGCCATTTGATTTGTATTATTAATTGTGCTTAATGAATCTTTTATATGTATTCTGTTATGCAATTTATGCTTCTTTATTGTAACCATTGTTGATGGATTTATCTTTGTAGGGTGAAGAGGTCTCGAAGGCGATGGACACTCTACATGGTGTTAGTCATGTACCCTTTTTGTATATATATTCTTGAATATGAGGGGTTTTGTTATGTTTACAAATGTCTGATGTGCAGGGTCACTATTGGAGTCTGGACCCACAACATCTCTGCCAGGTACAAAGTTCTTGGTCTTCATTCTTATAGGCTTCAAAAGTTAGTATTTTTTTCTCACCATGTTTTTGTTGAATCGTAGGCTTAACCTTTCAATCATATGTTAGTTCGTTAGAGTAATCTATTTGTGAGAATGTGATAAGCTTTTCAAGTGTTTGTGAGAGTGCTTGAATGACATTTGTTTGCAAATTGATATTATAAATATGATTCTAAATATGTAATTATATATATCTGATTCTGTTGCTGCTGCTGCTGCTCATTATTATAAAATGTGTAATTATATTAATGTAATTATATTAATTATTGGTAAGAGTTGCAAATAAGTTTACATTCTTAACAGTATGGGGTGACTTAAAGCATTTATTTTCAATACTCGATGTTTGTCGATATGGTTTTTTTTTTTAATTTTATTTCTTTGTCATTCAAAATTTTATTTTTATCTATATTTGTTAATGTTTTAAACAAAAGGTTGTTGTGAAGGCAAGCAAGAAGTCGGATCTGATTATTGTTTATTTATGGTGGATTGATTATGGTTTAACACAAGTAAGCTTTCTAATTCAAAAACAAATATGATTGTTTTTCTATGTATTTTTGAATGAGACTTGATAAACCAGCAATGGCAGCTGTTGTTTTCAAAACTTGTGTCATGGTGGATACTTTAGTTTTCTTAGAAGTCACATGAAACCTGATTTTGAAAAGAAAAGGCGAGTGGTATTTAGTTATTTATCTAAATATGCAAATTGAAGGTTCATGGTTAGTTCAAGAATAAATTAGAGCAAAAACATCACCAATGGTATACAGTTACGAACCATCACCAATGGTTGAATAAAGCATCTATTCATACTTTATTTGTATAGATGATGGATTGAGATAATATAGTCCCAGGTAGTATTAGTTGTATCATATGGTATACACGCTGAAGATGGAAGTTTTAGAGCAGTTTTAGTTTGTGGATGAATATTAAGTTTAGTTTAGTATGCTACTTACAGATGACGGATTGAGAGGATAGTTTATAGTTTATAGTTTGGTTTTATAACTTACTTAACAGTTTAAACAGACCTTAAACAGCGCCGAAACAGCACTGTAAAAGCCCTGAAACAGCGCCAAAACAGTGCCGAAACAGCGCCAATGTTGCTGTCTGAAATAAAGTAAACATTAAATGTTTCGACGCATCATTTGTTGATTGTTCAAAGTTGCTGCAACTGCATCAACATTTAAGCAGTAGTGTGGTAATATCAATAATATAATAGTGGTTGGAATTTCATCAGACTTGGAAAATGGATTTTCATGATAACATGAGTTGGTGTGGTATTAAATATTAATACACAAATGGAGATGATGAAAGAAAGGTTTAGTAAATTAAGGGGTTTGCACAACTTTGGCCATCTCAAATGCCATAACTAATCTTTATGGTAATTATTGTTTTCTCCCTCTTAAGCCTCTTTGTAGTGATTAAACTTTTGATGTGAATATTATAAAAATTGGGTTTGTGTTATGCTGTTTATGCAGCCACTGCATTTGGTCAGTTGTGGAGATTGGAACCCTTGCCTTATGAGAAAAAATACATGTGGCAAACAGCACAGAAGCGATTAAACCTCAAGCGTGAATTTGTTAATCAGATTCTGTAGCAGCTTTTGAATCGAAGAAGCTTACCGTTGACAAAAGAACCTGCACAGTTTAGGGATGTGGAAATATGGACAGAAGAATCACAAAAAAATGATATACATATACACAAATGATAAATATGTGATGCCATGTAAGCGATTTCAGAAGAATCACAAAAAATGATGCATTGACAGTTGTGCAGCCTTCAAGAAGGTATCATAAAGGGTCCTGGCTTGCCTTTTATTTGAATTCACAAAAATACACTTTTCGTCTCTTGAAGATTTATGTTTGCTATTGATAGCTTAATCTGTTCAATCTTTGATGATTTTGTTGATGGCAAATTTGTTTATTTTTATCTCAGAACTGCCATATCTGTCAAAAGGATGTGGTTTAAGGCTTTAAGCCTTCAAGAACTTGGAGGTGTTCTTCGATTAAGATCTAGAAGTATTGAAGCTAGAGGTGTTCTTCGATTACGATCTAGAAGTAAGGATAATCGGTAAGTAATTTTTATATTACTCACCTAATCAATTATCTTTTATGATAGCATTTATAAATAGCTCATATGAGGCTTGGTGGTAATTAGAAGTTTAACACTGGGATGAAACTTTTAACAAGGTTTCGGCTGATGTTGATGCAAATAACCTGATAGAATAGTTAAATAATAGGTATGAAACTTTTAGTTCATATTCACATTGTTGGGTGATATTAGATGTTACTCATGTAAAGGTTTGAATCATTTTAGTTCAAATCCACATTTCTTATTGTCTTTTCTATATAAAATCTTGGTGTGTGTAACTGCAAATTGTGGTTACTGATTCATTTTCTTTTTTTTTTCTGAAAGGCAAAGGACTTTTATTGATCACCCGACAGAGTACAACCATGTGCCGGCAAGCCGCTAATCACGAAACAAAATACAAACATCACCCAAGTAAATAGAATAATACAAACCCTTAGCCATCGCTTTCTGCGTTTACATCGAAACGGACCCACCTATTCCCCTCCAAATGTTGCCATATCCCCCTATGTTTCGCCCACATGAAAGCCATTGTTTGTCCATCGGTGAATATGTTCTCTACAGACGCCCGTTTCCCATCGAAGATAAGTGAGTTTCTCGCCTTCTAAATTGCCTAACACATTACCAACACGACCATTTGGAATAACTTTTGCTTCGGCGCCCCCACTGATTTGTACCAGGAGAGTAACTCTTGGACATTGATGAAAGCAACTGCAGGGGCGTTTGATAGAAACTAGAAAAATCAAAAGGCTGATTTTATTGAAATAATATGATAGTTGGCCTGATTCGAGATAGGCAGATCTCCAAATACAAGAACACAATAATCAAAACATCTTAGACATGAAAAACTAGAACATGAAATGGAATACTTAAATGAAAAATAAAAGAGTTACTTCCTAAACTTCAGCCCCTAAATTCAGCATTTTGACTTTTGACTTTGACCTTGACTTTGACTCACTATTATCAGGTTCTTATCAATACTTCCGGCTCCAAAATACGACTTGCCCTCAAGTCGGTTAGAAGGAACTTGTTACCAAGCAATCATCCATTCAATTGTAGGCTGATCTGCTTCATAGAACCCTCTATGCGCTAAAATGAAATGTGGTAGCAGGTCCGATCCCCATGTTTTTATAACCGTAAGAGAAACTATAGGTGTAGGCTGTTGAACGAACATATTACGGGTCCATGAACCAACTGAAAACAGAATACGGGCTTGTAAACTCCTGGGTAGCAACAAAGTAACATGCTTCCTAGGCACACCAGCAGATGAAGATCTTGTGAGGGGTTCACTAGACCTGCCATGTCCAATGGGACCGTCAACCCAGTTTTTCTTTAGCCAAAACACCGGTGCAGCCTGAACAAAACCCGGTTCAGAGGTTAATCCTGTGGTACATGAGTGTGTTTGATTTTCGTCATGATTGTCTTCCTTTTCAACATTTTCTTGTTTTTCTGACCAAACCTCCTTGACATCCATCTTAGCCTTGATCTCTGCTGATTCTGCATCCTCTATTTCTTTCTGTTCTTCGGTTTCCTGTGTGACCATATCTGTTGGTGGGTCTTCAGGTTCATCCTGAGGTTCTTTGTCCTTCAACCAAGCCTCTTTGATTTCTCTTTTGCTGGCCATTAAGCTATCCTCCGCCAAGGTGTCTTTCTGATCCTCATATGTTTTTTCACAATAACTGCCATCTTTGATCATCTGAGTCTTGATTGCTGCAATATCATCCTTCATGGATGCTAAGATGGCGTCTAATTGTGCCACAATGGCTGATAACTGGGCATTGATAACCGAATTCCGGGTTGTAAGCGCCATCCGAATTTCCCGGCAATGGAACCAAATGATAGAAACCAGAAAATCAAAAGGCTGATTTTATTGAAATAATATGATAGTTGGCCTGATTCGAGATAGGCAGATCTCCAAATACAAGAACACAATAATCAAAACATCTTAGACATGAAAAACTAGAACATGAAATGGAATACTTAAATGAAAAATAAAGGAGTTACTTCCTAAACTTCAGCCCCTAAATTCAGCATTTTGACTTTTGACTTTGACCTTGACTTTGACTCACTATTATCAGGTTCTTATCAGCGTTGCACCACCTACCGACCCTGTTCCAAAGTACTGAAGCGATGGTGCAAGAAGCAAAGATGTGGTTGGAATCTTCAACCTCTACTACACATAACCTGCATGTAAGAGGCCCCTAGAGAATGGTCCTGTTGGCCCTGAAGTGTTGGAAATCGATTCTGTTCGGCCCTCCATCCAAAAACATTGACTTTTTTCGGCACCCATTTAATCCAAGTGAAAGGCTTATAAGAGACAACAAACCTAGATAACATATTCCGGCAAGAAGATACCGTGAAAGCGCCTTCTGGACTGGGTACCCACACCCATCTGTCTTCGACCTTCTGCAAGGAAAAAGCATCAATCTGTGTTCTGATCTACGCAAGCTGATGTTGTTCACGACTGGTCACAGGTAGACATCTCCACATAGTGTTATTGAGATGCCATCAGCTTGGGTTCTTATCAGTTTATTTCAGAGAAACTGAGTGCCAGTTTACAGTTGTTTCTGAAAGTTGGTGTAGCTAATTTTATAGGATTTTAATGTGCAGAACCTACTGCACATAGTGTCATTGAGACTCAAGGTATGGATCTGCATTATTGTTTATTTGGTGTAGCTAATTCTGAACACTATAATAATAAATAGATATGGCATGGATCTGCATTATTGTTTATTTGGTTTTTAATTTTAACTTTGTTTCATAAACTATGCCTACTTTTGTACTTATGTGCTTTAATGTAGACTCAAGGTAACAGTGCAAAGTGGAGGAAGAAAGGAGGTAAGGTCAGTTATATAAGACTTCTCACATTTATAACAAAATTTTATGTTATAAATTCCATAAATTGCAAATACAAGTTATTGCATAGAAGTTTAGAAATCTATTATTTGGGAATGACAGTTGAATATTTATACACGATAAAATGTTCTTTGATTGTATGTAGATTCTTTGAATGATTACATGCTTTCACAGATAAAGCGTAGACGCGGTAAAATGTGGATCTAGACATGGATGTCTTGCAGTATACACCTGGAGTGATGACCCCAATGGAAGTAATTAACCGTTTATATTTACTTCTTAGTTTATTTGAAATTAGGTTTCTATGGGTTGTTGATTTATTACATCTTTGCAGTTTTTGCTATGAAATATGGATAGTCACGGTATGTATTTTAACTTTGTTGTTGGTGTTAATGGGAATGTTTGGAAAGCGATTGCTATATTTGATATTCTTTAACGTTGTTTACCTATCATTTATAAACCATACACTTTGTATCTTCATGTTAATGTTGAACTCTCTGACCACCTATTTGGAAATTATGTTTGTGGTTTGGTGCTGCAAATTGTTAGTATGTTTGATGGTTATTATTATGGTAGAGTACCCTGATCTCCGAACGGGTATAAAACTAGATGAGCATCATTTGTTTGAAGTAGATTTTATGAGCGGGTTGTTGACTTGTGGGAGCTAAATAAATGAAACTTGTATGAAGGTGTTTGCTTGTCTGCATGTCGTCTGGCTACTATTGTATGTGATGTTCACCGTTGAATGCAACACGCTAATGTCTTGTGATGTTTGAGTGGGGAGATGTTCTTTAGATATACCTAAGGATGAATGTGATTCATGGTTTTTCATTTCTCAATGGTGCGATCTATACCGAGACTATAATTTCGCGAGGTGGTTAGTAATGTGAAGTTGTATATTGAATTTGTTTTACGGTTTGTTATCATTGTTTCATGCATATGCAATACAAATTGGCTATTTCATCAGTGTTTGCTTTTTCCTTGAAAAATTTCCTATCATACACAACGAAGCAAAAAATGTTAAAATGAGTCAATTAAATGTCAAAATTTGAGTTTACATGAATGAGAATTAATGAATTTATGCATTTACAGCTAATTCCAGTTGGATAAAATGTTATCAAGATCTTCAATATACATATAGTTTAAATGTTATAAATTTTAAGAACCCGTCCCAACGGACGGGTATAATACTAGTTAAAAAATATTTGTGTTTAATATAATATAATAAACTTTAAAAAAAACTACCTATCGGGATATTCGATTACGTTTTGTCATGGTGATTATTTTGAATTACTTTCATGTAAGTACTTTCAAAACTTACCTATCGGTGTATTCGATTACATTTTGTCGTGGTTATAAGTTGGAATTGCTTTAAATTGTTTTTATCGTACATTTTTTTACAAAAAAATAATAACACTATAATTATAATTAGTGTTAAAAAAAGAAACGTAAGAAAAACAAAGGAATTGTCATAGTGGGCCAAAGTTCTAATGGTAACTTAAGTAGCAATGATAGGCCCAACAAGGAATCAAGGCTTGACCCAGAAGACCCATTTGGATTAGATCCTATTATAATGGGCTCAGGAATTAATATGCAAAGAGGTGATGTTGGGCCTGTTGATTTCGCTGACTTACAGACTGAGTCCCCTCACCCTCTTCCTCTCTCAACACCTGCTGGTAAGTCTTTTTCTCATACCACAGTTGAACCGGATACTGTTCTACGTAACAGTGAAGCCGAAGTACAAGCTACAGAAATCCTGGGAAGCAAATTAGGGGTCCAACTTCATAACTTCAGGGATATGGTTCGTGATTCCGTGGTTCAAGAAGGTTTACAATCAGGTTTCAAATGAATTTTCTTTCTTACAATATTAGAGGGATTGGGGTTGATGGGAAACCGGGTTTGATTAAAAGTTTGGTTGCAAAAAATGGGGTGGATTTTCTTGCTTTACAAGAGACCATGGTATCTAGGGTTGGGAGTTTTGATTTTGCTAGATTATGGGGCAACAGTGATGTTCTTTTTGATTGTGTGGAAGCTTCGGGTAGATCGGGAGGGTTAGTCAATATGTGGAATTCGAAGAGATTCAGGAAAGTTTCCTCTATGGATAGCCCGAATTTTCTTATTACCACATGTGTTTTAGTTGAAGATGGCACTATTTTGAATATTGCGAATATTTATGCTCCTCAAAAAACTGTTCAGAAGCGAACACTCTGGGACAGTCTGAGAAGTATTATCTCAAGCAAAGAAGGGTTGTGGATTTTATTGGGTGACTTTAATGCAGTCAGGCTGCCTGAAGAACGGAGGAATTCCAACTTTAATCGCCTATCTGCTGTGGATTTTAACTGTTTTATTGATGATCTTAGTTTGCAGGAATACTACATGAGAGGCAACAATTTTACCTTTCTGGCGGGAAGAGACAAAGGTTTTAAAATGAGCAAAATCGACAGAATTTTGGTTTGCCAGACCTTCTTCAACAGGTGGCCTTTAGCTTGTCTTCGGGCTCTTCCAAGGGGCCTTTCAGACCATTGCCCTCTGGTTCTCACTTTGGTGGATAAAAATTTTGGAGCTAAACCGTTTAGATGGTTTAACTCCTGGCTGGATAGGGAGGGTTGTCAAGATACTATCAACAACGCTTTTGCTTGCTGTTCGTTTGAGGGGCCCAAAGACATTGTTATTATGAAGAAGCTGAGTCGTATTAGGGACGTCATTAAAGATTGGTGGACCTCAGTTTTAAAATCTGAAAGTGAAGATCTCCTGAGATTGAAGGAAGATATTGAAAGGATTGAGAAAATTATGGAAGATAGAGATCTTGAGGAAGAGGAAGTTTGGGTTTGGGAGGAAAGCAAGAAAGAGGTTGACCAGCTCAATATGTTCAAACAAAAAGATCTATTGCAAAAGTCGCGTGTTCGGTGGGCTAAAAGTGGGGATGACAACTCCGCTTACTTTCACAGGTTCATTAATGGTAGGAAGGCTGCAAATGCCATTCCTGGTCTGTTAATAGAAGGCGAGTGGATTTCAAAACCTGCGCTAGTAAAACGGGAGGTTCTTAAACATTTCAGAAAACACTTTTCTGAACAGTTCAAGAATCGGCCGGTTCTAGTCTGTGATAATATTAAGAAGCTTGATCATAGAAGTGCCGAGAATTTGATTGTTCCGTTTTCTAAGGAGGAGATTAAACAGGCTGTGTTCGATTGTGGGTCCGATAGAGCTCCAGGCCCGGACGGATTCAATTTCAGGTTTATAAAAAAATTTTGGGCTTGTCTTGAGGATGATTTTTTTGGATTAATGAGTGAGTTCCATCACTCGGGAGTCATAAATAGAGGATGTAGTACCTCTTTTATAACTCTCATTGCCAAATCCAAAACGCCTTTGGGTTTAAAAGATTATAGACCTATAAACTTGGTGGGGGTCATAAGCAAAATTATTTCCAAGGTCATTGCGGGTAGGTTGAGGAATGTCATTGGTTCGGTCATTTCCGATACACAATCGACCTTCTTAAAAGACCGTTTTATCTTAGATGGACCACTCATCATCAATGAGACTATCGGGTGGTTAAAGAGAAATGGCGAGGAGGCTTTCTTATTGAAACTTGACTTTGAAAAGGCTTTTGATAACGTCAACTGGAGTTTTCTGATATCGATTCTTAGTCAGATGGGATTTCCTTCTAAGTGGTGCTTATGGGTTAAGGGCATTTTGTCTTCGGCCAGATCATCTGTGTTAGTTAACGGATCACCAACTTTCGAGTTCCATTGCGAAAAAGGTATAAGACAAGGGGATCCTTTGTCCCCTTTCTTGTTTCTTATCGCTATGGAGGCTCTGGCTTGTATTCTTAATAAGGCTTCGGAGATAGGTGAATTTGATGGCATTCGTCTTCCTAATGGTGGGCCCACGCTCTCTCACCTTCTTTACGCGGATGACGCTCTTCTAGTTGGGAAATGGACCAAAGTCAATTTGGATAATTTATCCCGGCTTCTTCGTATTTTTCATCTCTGCTCCGGGTTGAAGATTAATATACACAAGTCGTACTTATATGGTATGGGCGTTAATGGGGATGAGGTTAATAGGTTTGCTAATGTTCTTGGGTGTAAGGTTGGTGAATTTTCGTTTGTTTATTTAGGTATCAAAGTTGGTGCCAATATGAACCGTGTCTCTCAATGGGACCCGGTGGTGGATACTATTCAATCTCGGCTTGCTTCTTGGAAAGCTCAAACTCTTTCTATCGGTGGAAGATTGACTTTA
This sequence comes from Ambrosia x helenae, assembly GCA_030844895.1. Taxonomy (NCBI): domain Eukaryota; kingdom Viridiplantae; phylum Streptophyta; class Magnoliopsida; order Asterales; family Asteraceae; genus Ambrosia; species Ambrosia x helenae. Next base: position 40,961 of record JAUTDX010001714.1, on the reverse strand, counting down.
ATAAAATCGGTGCTATCAAGCCTCCCTATCTATTATCTATCATTGTACAAGGCGCCTTTAAAAGTGGTGGAAATTATTGAAAGACTCATGAAAAACTTTCTGTGGAATGGTTCTAGTGATCGGAAATCGATGCATTGGGTAAAGTGGGAGGTTGTTACTACTCCTATAAAAGAGGGTGGGCTGGGAATATCAAAGCTCACTGATGTTAATGCGGCTCTTATGCTGAAATGGATTTGGCGATTTAAAGTTCAGGATGGCAGTCTTTGGCGTACTACTATTGAAGCCATTCATGGTGGGCGCGGTAAATGGGTCTTTCTTCCTGCAGCTAATAATGTTTGCGGCTGCTGGAAAACTATGGTGGCTGCTATTAATAAATTGCGTCTCAATGGAGAGCATGTTGATCGATATTACAAAGGTAAGGTTGGGAACGGGGAGAGTTTACGCTTCTGGAAGGACAAATGGTTCGGGGATTCTAGGCTTATGGATCGCTGGCCGAACTTGTATAGCTCTGAGAAGGAAAAAAACTGCCTGGTTAAGGATCGTGTAATGAGAGACGGGGCTGTAACTCGGTTAACTCCAGCCTGGAATGCGACTGCTGACACAGTCAGCGCAGTCTCAGAAATGCAGGACGTCTTGTTCATGGTCTCCTCTACTTCGTTGTCAAACGATAAAGATGATTGGGCTTGGGATTTTGAAGATAATCCTTGTTTCACAGTGGCTAGTGCAAAAAGATTATTAAGGATGGATAGGAATGAAAGCCGAACTCATCTTTTTAGATGGGAATCTTGGGTGCCTAGTAAAGTCAATATCCACATGTGGAGGACAGAAATGAATCGCATCCCTACTCGTCTAGCTCTTAACAGAAGGCAAATTGCTCTTCCCACGCTTGTCTGCCCTCTATGTGAAGTGTTCGATGAATCTCGTGAGCATTTGTTTATTGACTGCGGTTTTGTTACTGGTGTTTGGAGTTACATTTGGAGTTGGTGTAAGATTCATACTCCGGGTGTGTTTGACATGGAAGACCTGCTAAAAATACAAGATAACATTAACGGGTCGAAGTGGGCTAAAAAACTTGTAAGGGGTATTATTATGACTACGTGTTGGGCCATCTGGAATGCAAGAAATAGAAGGGTCTTCGATGATGCTCCGCCTAAAGTAGCCGAGGTGGTTGTCGTGGTGAAGTCTTCTACGTTTTTATGGGTCAAATGTCGTTCTAGATTTAATAATATCGTTTGGAAGGATTGGGCTGTTTTCCCATTGTATATGTTGTAATTTTGGCGCTCCTTTTAGTGGGCGCTTGTTTTTAATGAAGTTAACCGTTCAAAAAAAAAAAAGAAAAGACTCTTTCCTCCTTTGCATTGATCCACACCACCAACTTGCCGACCATCACCGTCTCCAACCTTATTACCCATGAATCCATCTCCTTCAGACACCATAAAGCCTTACACGTTCATTTACTCATACCATATGTCTTAACTCTTAAACACCACCATTAGGCGTATTGGTTGTGGAAAAGAAAAAAAAAACTCTACATTTAAACTTATCTAAGTATGAGCGATTACAACCAACATGTCATAAGCATATTGATTATTTGTAAATGGTTCGAAACAAATAGGTAAATGGTTTTACAGGTTGACCTTATAAGATTACACTTTTATTTTGTTTCTTAAGTTTAAGGGTTAAACAATTTAACCTAGTTTATTGAACAAATAAATTTACGTTTGAACATGAATGATGAAGAAAACTTAAAAGCTCAAATTTATTATGTAAAGTGTTTCCTAGAACGATTTTTTTTTAGTTTAGAAAACTAGATAAAATAACATTCGATTCTAGATCTATTATTAAAAGAATATATAATACTTTATTATTATCATGTTTATACTTGTATAAGTTTAAGAATGATGTATCTTTGTCACACGTCACTAGCTAGTAACCCGACCGGTAACACCATCGCATATCACTCGGTAGAGATATTCGGTTATCATCGTCGTGTTGAACTAGGCAAGCAAACATACCGTTGGCAACTCTCTCTCTCTCTCTCTCTCCCTCTCTCCCTCCCTCCCTCCCTCCCTCCCTCCCTCTCTCCACTCCCCGATCACACCACCCACTCAAGCTAGCTGAACCACCAACAGTGTTCCCGATTGTGTAGGGGGTACCGATGGTACACTACCTAGGGTAGTATTTGACAACAGTAAGGGGTTGTTTGGTTGATTAAGTGCTGAATCATTAAGAGATCTGAATGGTTAAGTGTTGAATCATTAAGTTAGACCTCTTCTTAATGGTTAATTTTCTTGTCCCACATTGGTAGAAAAGTCTCATTAAGGTTCAGCGTAGTTCAGTGGTTAATGATTCAGTGCTTAATGGTTCATCAACATCTCAAATCTTAATGGTTCAGCCTTAACCATTCTATTCAAAAACTGAAATAAACGCGCTGAATGCTGAATCATTCAGCACTGAATGATTTAGAGTCTCATTAAGAGGCTTACCAAACAGCCCCTAAGGTGACAACGCATGATTAGCGGAACCAGTGGCGGATTTAGCCTAAAAAATCAGGGGTATCCTAATTTTTTTAGCGTATAATTATATAATAATCGAAAAAACATGATAACAAATAAAGTTAAACAAATATCCAATAGATTTGTCCTCATCTAGTTTTTATAGCTTGAAATCTACACACGTTTAATAAACTTAATATATGTAACTTTGTTTTGGATTTTTCACTTAAAAGTATTTAATAAAAGATCGACAAGAAAACAATGAAACTAGTTTTTGTAATAATAATTTTTAAATCAAATAAAGTGAAATAAAAATAAATAATACAATACCTTAAATAATAATCTCTTAACAAAAGTAAAGTTACACCCAAATTTATATAAAAGTACTTAAAACCAATATACATGAATAAAATTATAAACTTGATTTTTTAACGGTATAAACTTTGTTTACTATATGGAAGCCGTAGCACACAATAGGCAATGGACCGGCACAATTTTCTCATAAACATGAGAGAAAATAAAATATGCAGTATTATATTTGAAATATAAATAAAATATTAGGTTTTATAGATTTGGGCTTCAATTAAAATAGCCCATTTAATCCACCGTATATTATATAAATATTAGGTACTACTTTACCTTACCTGTTGTCTTCCTCACAAAGCTAAAAGCTGAAACACAGTAACATTAATTTCCATCGCTTTTGTCGCTGCCGACCGGAAATTCATTAGTGGCTTCACTCATCTCTTTTAACTTAAAATGTTAGTGTTGTTTCGTCGCTGCAACTCAATGGTATCCTAATATTTTTTTTAGGGGTATCCTAACATAAAAATGGGTAAAAACGAAGTTAAATTTGCAATTCGAAGACAAAATTGAGCCGTAGCACAGGCACCCCTGCCAATAAGCTGAATCCGCCCCTGAGCGGAACATAAGGTACCTTAGGACTTAGGGTTACACCCTTTACTTCCTTACTATTTAACATCTTAAAGTATATTAGAAAGATATTTGTTTGGATCATGATATTGATCTGGTGGCAAAAGTTAGCATTGCCCTGGCATCGACTCCATTTCCAAATGGTTTTAAGTTTTCAAATTAAAATCTTAAATGCTACAACCGCAACCGCAAATACCTCATCAAACCAAATCGTTTTAATTTAATACTTACATGTGGGCTCAATTTATTGTAGACCTTGTATTTAACCATCATTAGCTTTTTAAGCCCACACCTCCATTCGTATCAATGCAGCTATCAAAGTAGTACAATATTTAAAGGAAAAAGACGCTAATAGTGTGGTGTTATTTAAAGCATTCACATACATAATTTATACACGCATAAAGAGTATAAACTACTAAGAATCACCGTTTAGATCTTTGATAATGAAATATTGACAAGCTCTTTGAACATAATTTACACATCCGCCTTGAAAACATTGAAGTTAGTAGGGAGAGGATGTCATTCAAATAAGTACCACCAACCACCACTTTCTTAATATCATATCTCATAATAAACATATTAACCACTGAGATATCCTCAGGTGTCACATGTGTAATGACAAAGAAATGTCCACGATTTTATGGTTCCTAAAAATAAACAAGTCATTTTACAAGTTGAAAAGTTCAGTTAACACACGTCGAACATGCCACAAACTCAAAAATCATGTCAGACGTAGGAACCGATTTGATGGAATTAAACCTAACTCCCCATCTTGTAAGCGCTTCGATTTGATAGAATCTTACCTACCACCTCTCTTTATGCAAAGAAATTAACTTTGTTTGGCACCTAACTGTCCACCGTTCGTATTTATATGATACTAGTAGTATCACCAACTTCTCATCTCCATTCTCAATAAATTAGCAAAAAAATATACCTAGTGCATTTTTGACCCACCAAAGGGTCCCATTAACTTCACTTAAAGTAGATAAAACTATACATAAACTCGCAAATTTCATATTAAATTCGTATCTACGTACAAATACTAATCTCCATCTCAAATGTTAGTACGTACAGAACTAATTGATCTCAAACTTATACCTACTTCTACTAGGCTACTAATCCATCCATACTCGTCATATAACATATGTTCATAATAAATATATTCTAGACACTCTTAATGAAAACTTATCAAAGTATGATGACTAAAAACATCAAAATTAATATTAAGTCTACCGTTTAACCTTTCAAAATCAAAACCTCTCTATAAATAAATTGGACTCACCGTTTTCTCATTTTGCAGATCTCTCTCTCATTAGGTATGTTTCAAATTCCTTTCAATCATCAAATATCTTCATCGATTAATATATATATATTTACACATGTATATCTGCATCATATCATCATTTGTATTTAGTTTACACGATCAATATTGTATGTATGCATGATTATGTATATATTATAGGTTTATAATAATATCATGTCTCTAAGACCTAGCGAGAGAACCGATGTTCGGCGGAACCGTTACAAGGTGGCGGTTGATGTGGATGAAGGACGGCGGCGTAGGGAGGATAATCTGGTTGAGATCCGTAAGAACAAACGAGAGGAGAACTTGCTTAAGAAACGTCAAGTGCTGACGTCATCTCAACCGTTGCTTACTGGTGTCGCTTCTGTTCCAACCACCGCCAAGGTATTCTTAATTATTATTATTATTATTATTAATTTATGATAGTGTGATAAACTAATACGATCACATTTGTTTAGGAGTATTTGAAGGAGATAGAGTAGAGGATTTAATCATTTAAATAAATTGTTTAGTTTAAGCGTTTAGATTTATTTGTTAGGTTTAATTATTTGATTATTTAAATAGAGTTTGAGTTGAATTATGATTAGTTTATGTCTAGTATGAATATAGCTAGCTATAGGGTCATGTATTCAGTTTACCTGTGGAGTCAAGTTTATAATAAAGTTTAAGAGTTGAATAAATAGAATTACTTAGGGATGAGCAAATGGTACCGAATCATTTTCAGCACCACCAGTATCAGTATTTTACCTTCGAATACTGGTACTGTAGTGTGCCGAGCATTTTTTATAGCGGTTCCCATTTTTTGCGATTTTCGGTACTGGTACCGAGCTCATCCCTAGGGTTATGCATGCAGTTTATGTGTGCAGTCGAGTTGATAAGAGTTTATAATAATGAAAAATTTGAATAAATATTTGGTTATGTATACAGTTTATGTGTTGAGTTAACGAAAGAGTCGACTAAATATTTGGTTATGTATTCAGTTTATGTGTTTAGTCAAGTTTACAATAACGATGTCTAACCCTGAGCGTTGGCATCATTTTTGTGTGTGTGCGCTTTACGAATCTGGGCCTATCAGTATAAAGTAGGTTTAGAGGTTAATATATATGGTAATAGCTTCATCAAAGTTTTTGACTTAAGTTCAAACAACTACAGTAGTTTTAGTTCTGTTTGTTATTCTTAAATGGTGTTGACTGAATTGCAGTTAGAAAGCCTCCCTGTTATGGTTTCTGGAGTTTTATCCAATGATAAAAACATGCAGTTGGAGGCAACTACTCAGTTTCGAAAATTGCTTTCCATAGGTAAATACTTTTGCAATTTATATATGGTTGTGAGAAGGACATTTTTCTTGATTTAGAAATGTTTCACAGAACGAAGCCCGCCAATTGAGGAAGTTATACAGTCGGGGGTTGTACCTCGTTTTGTTGAATTTTTAATGAGGGAAGATCTTCCACAGCTTCAGGTAATGCTGCTTGTTGCCTGTTTTCTTTTTAGTGTATGTCTTTAACCGTTGATACTATTTTTTTCATTAGTTTGAGGCTGCTTGGGCGCTCACAAACATTGCCTCAGGAACCTCTGAGAATACACAGGTTGTAATTGATCTCGGGGCGGTCCCAATTTTTGTCAAGCTTTTTGCTTCTCCAAGTGATGATGTGTGCGAGCAGGTAATGCATGGATGTCGCTATTTTATTTGCAGATAATTGTTAAGGGCGATTTTGGATCTTTGGATTTAGGGTTTGGAGTTAGGGAACGATAGGTCATAGGTTTATGTTTTGATGGTATGTGTTTCAAAATCAGGAATCAACTTTATAAACTTGCTAAAAGAGATGACTTGAAATGATTACTTCCATTCCCATCCACATTCTTCCCTACTGACAAATCCATACCCATGGTGATTTGTGTCAACAAATCAAATGCTGAATAAGTCCTAACAAAACACACGTAAACAGTTTCTCATATTTGGCAACCTCTTTGTTGCAGTCTGTTTGGGCTATGGGGAACATTGCTGGTGATTCTCCCAGATGCCGTGATCTTGTCCTTGTTCACGGTGCTTTGACTTCATTGCTTTATCTGTTTAATGAGCGTGCGAAGCTTTCCATGCTTAGAAATGCCACATGGACATTGTCGAATTTTTGTAGAGGAAAGCCGCCGCCTTCATTTGAGCTGGTAGTTTATTTCATCATTTTTATTAATAATTTTGTTTGTCTTATTTGAAGTACTTAATTTATTTGAATCGCAGACAAGGCCTGCTCTTCCAGCCCTCGAGCGTCTTATTCATTCAAATGATGAAGAGGTGTTAACAGATGCATGTTGGGCTCTCTCTTATTTATCTGATGGTACAAATGCCAAAATTCAAGCTGTGATTGATGCTGGTGTCTGCAGGCGCCTTGTTGAGCTTCTCCTGTGAGTCTTGCATTGCTTTGGTTTATATATTGTATTTATTTTGCTTGATCAATATATTTAGTTCTTAATTATTTTTTGTCGGGTATTTAGTCATCCATCTCCTTCGGTACTCGTCCCTGCGCTCCGAACTGTTGGGAACATTGTCACTGGCGACGATCACCAAACTCAGGTATAAATCTTGTATTGTATGAGTCTATGAGTTTTGTGGCTACATTCCAATTGTATTTGTTTGCAAAGTAACAGGATTTGAATTCATAGATTGGTTTTCTTAGAATACAAATATGGTCTTGAAATCACATAATTCATGTGTTAACATAATCAATTTTATGTTTTGATTTTTTGTTGCCGTATTTTGTAGTTATAGTTTCATTATCAATCGAAGGCTGACTAGTTCTTTTTCCATTTGATAGCACATTATCGAGAGTGGTGCACTTCCTTGTCTGCTTAGTTTTTTGACCCATAACCATAAGAAGAGCATTAAAAAGGAGGCCTGTTGGACGATCTCAAACATTACTGCAGGAAGCAAAGAACAAATACAGGTAAATGACATTTTTATTACCTCACCGTGTCTCTAAAATAGTAATGGAAATACTTTTGGATGTTTTCTTTACTTATGTATCAGTTCAATCCATTGATTTACGAGCTGACCCATTCGACTAGTGTCTCTTCTCTAATGGGTTGAAAGCCACACAATGTGTATCATTAAATGCATGAACTATGGTAAATCATTTTAAAAACAATATAATTTTGTAATCATAATTGACATACCAATGCTCTGCGTCAACTTGTCCTGATCGATAGATGATTCTATTGTTTCGCCTCCCCACTACATGGTTATAGAATGATGATGTTTTTTTTTACCTTGTTGCTGTATTTGATAACTACATATATATTAATGAATCAATTTTCTTTGTTGTAACATTACAGAATGTGATTGAGGCTGGATTAATTGCTCCCCTAGTCTTTCTGCTCCAGACGGCTGAATTTGATATAAAAAAGGAGGCCGCATGGGCAATATCAAACGCCACTTCTGGTGGTACTAATGAGCAAATCAAGTACATACTTTTTCAGCATTTTTCACCAAATTACACCTACCCAAAGTTAATAGACATAACTGCGACTTATAATATGGTTACCATGATTCCTAGGTATTTGGTGAGTCAAGGCTGTATAAAACCTTTGTGTGATCTGCTTGTATGTCCTGATCCAAGGATCATGACCGTCTCTTTAGAAGGGCTTGAGAACATCCTTAAAGTAGGAGAAATGGAAAAGAATTCAGGGAACAATGGCGATGTTAATTTGTATGCCCAGTTGATTGATGATGCTGAGGGGATAGAAAAGATTGAGAATTTGCAAAGTCATAATAATCATGAAATTTATGAGAAGGCTGTTAAGATTCTTGAGGCATATTGGATGGAGGAGGAAGAGGATAATTTGGGTGATGGTGCTCAGACGGGTTTCAACTTTGGCGGAGATAATGTTCAAGTTCCGGCTGGTGGATTCAATTTTAACAGATGAAGGTAATCGCAATTTCTACTAGTTATCTCACAATTTATGAAAACTCTCTTGTTAATTCCTTTAATAATACATTATGAAGGTGGCAAGATGTGTGGGTCGGACAAATTACGGGTCAAAACGCGATCATGTCAGGTTGGGTTGACCCACAAAGCCACATACACCCTTTTGATTGATTTTCAATATGTCAGTTATGATTAAATAGCAATGCTATTACAAGAATTATCTGAATCTTTCAATATGAATGAAAGGGTTGGTTTGGGTAAAATTCCTTTCCTTGATCGGTTCATTTTGTTTTGCTCAAACCATACAATGGGTTAAAATAGGCTTCTACTCTTAAGAAACTTGCTAACTTAGAATACCACCATCCACAACCACCGTTTGCCTACCGGGTGCCGATGGCACCTCCAGCACCACCCCCGACGTTGCCTTCATCTTCAACCCATCCATTCTGCCACACATAATTAATAAGGACTTCCTGCGACTTTCAACCAGTTCAACATGTTACTATTTGAACTTTTTTATTTTGATTCCACTTGACCCATTTGACATAAAAACACAAATCTACTTGCTCATAAGTAATTTACTTGAAATAGCCGCGTTCATTTAAGCCATGAGTTTCTTTTTGTTATGAGACATTTGATTTGTTATAACTTCAATTTTGATTATCTGAGTTGGTAAGTTTGAAGTTGCAGGGTTTTTGGTGGATGATGAAGTTCGTTGGTGGCGTCAAAGGTCACGTCCGGTCAGGTCGAGTCATCGGGTCAGGTCAGCATCTCGTGTATGGTCTTGTTGTCAAGAGATGCGAAGGTGGGTCTGTTGGTTATATCACTAGATGAAGGGGTCTGTTGGTGGCGTCATAGGTCACGTCCGGTCAGGTCGGGTTGAGTCATCGGGTCAGGTCAGCATCTCATGTAGTCTGGTTACAGAATGGTCGAGCCATGATCTTGTTGTCCAGAGATGCAAAGGGGGGTCTGTTGTTTATATCACTATATGAAGGGCTATGTTGGTGGCGTCAAAGGTCACGTCCGGTCAGGTCGGGTTGAGTCATCGGGTCAGGTCAGCATCTCATGTAGTCTGGTTACAGAATGGTCAAACTATATGAAGGGGTCTGTTAGTGGCATCAAAGGTCACGTCCAGTCAGATCAAGTTGAATCAGCGGGTCAGGTCAGCAACTCGTGTAGTCTGGTTACAGAATGGTCGAGCCATGGTCTTGTTGTCAAGAGATGCGAAGGTGGGTCTGTTGGTTATATCACTAGATGAAGGGGTCTGTTAGTGGCGTCAAAGGTCACGTTCAGTCAGGTCAAGTTGAGTCATCGGGTCAGGTCAGCATTTCGTGTATTCTGGTTACAGAATGGTCGAGCCATGGTCTTGTTGTCGAGAGATGCAAATGTGGGTCAGTTGGTTACAGCACTATATGAAGGGGTTGAGCAAGGCCTTTTCAAAGAGGGTATACTTCAAGCTATTGGAGTTGGTTTTGTCGTCTTCACTGAGGGTTCAAGAAATAAGAATATTACTTACGGATGTCTGTTTATTTACTTTTTAATATTATGCATTTCGGATTTCTATCTTACATTATTCTGGACATGATTGTCCTAATATCCTGATCGTTACTTTCAGTTATCGCATGTTTATAAATAAGGATTTCTTCTATTGAATCGGATAATATCAAATTATTTCTACCGGGTTGGATCAGGTTATCAAAATATTACTTGAAGATGTTTAACTTTTCATGTTTTGCATTTGGGGTTTGCGATTCAGAAAGGCGTGACGGTGCGCTTGTTGCCCGTCTGTTTGTTTTAATGTAATTAGGTAATCATGAAATGAAGAATTATGATTTATTCATTCTTCTGCACATGATTGGCGAAATATTGGTTAAAGAAGATGCAAATCTCAGTCATCGTATGTTTGTCACCTTTTTTTTATTCTGGCGGATTACCAAAATATTTTTACCGGGGCGAATCAGGTTTTGAAAACGTTTTTACCGTTTTTTTTTTTTTTTTTTTGTTATAAAATGACAATTTGGAATGATAAGAAACTACGCCAACGTTGTATGAATAATAAAATAGAAGTAAATGCTTTGTAAAGTCCGTGTAGGCTCCACACCGGGTTTTCCGCCATGGATTCTTTTCAAATCAAAGCTTTAATTCCAACGGTCAAGCAACCGATTATTTTCAGTTATTTTTCATGATGATTGTGTTGTTGTAAATGATTTAACTGAACGGTAGGATTCTAAAAAATGAGTTCACAGTCAAGAAACCAAAGCATTTTTTAAGGAAATATTTATGGTAATCAGTTTTACTAGTGTTTTAATTAGATCACTCATAAAAATATTTGTTCTAATTAAGTCATTAAAGTTTATTTTATGTTCTAATTCTATATTATTTACCTGAATAACATGTATAATATCTATGATTGGAACATTAAAGTTAATTTTAGTGACTTGATTAGAACATCAAAGTAAAGTTGACTTATCTAAGTGGAAAAAAAAGTTTTATAAAAATTGTGAATATTTAAAAAAAATTGCGAAAATGTTTATATTTTTAACTTTTTTTTAATTATAGAAATTGCGAAAAATTAATATTTTTTGCTACTTTTAAAAAAGTTCGCATTTTCAAAAAATTTTCGTTAGTTTTTTTACTTTTTTTATTTTTCATATTTTTTTATAATTATTTAAAAAAAATTTCGTATTTTTTTTTCTTCTAATTTTCATAATTTTATTCTTCCTAAATTTTTTGCAATTTTAAAAATATATTTCCTAATTTTTTAATCAATGTTGTTATTGATAATCCAAGTTAACATTAAAAAAATAACCAAATAAAAGTCATATATGGATTGATGACTTTCTAAATAGGTAAATTGTCTATGATTAGAACATTAAAATAACTTTAGTTACCTTATTGGAACAAATTTTTTTATGAGTGACTTGATTGGAACACTACTGAAACTAGGTTACTATTTAGCAAAGTTATCTCTTTTTTTAACGTCAAATTTCGTTAGAAAACGACAACTAACAAGGCGCTAGAGCCAAAAACAACGCAAACATCCACTACTTACAAAGAGAAATTACAACAATCTTTTCATGCCAGATTTTTAAAAGTAGATGTACTCTTCCCAATGATTTAATATCCTTTGTTAGCTTTGTCATGTTGACCGGTTTGTTTGAGAAAATCGCTTCATTCTTTCTATCCATATTAATTTTAACAGGCGCATTGATTAAATCTTTTATAGAAAACGCAAACATGTTTTCTATAAAAGCGTCTGGCATTCCAAAGCTTAAGGACATTAAATCATAGGAGTTCCTATGAATTAAGAATAGAGCTTACTGGGAGAGCAATCGGTGTAATTTCTTGTTGTAAGCTTTTTGTTACTTTGTTTTGTTCTATTGACACCAATGTCTTGCTAGTTTGCTAGTTTTTAATAAAATTTGCCCTTCTAGAAAAAATAATTGTTGAGTTATTATTATTATTTTTTTGGAACAGAGTTAGAAATTTGAACTCAATGTGTTAGTTACTTTCAGTTTAGGGACGCAAGTAGTTAAAGTTTTCAAATTTGGATTTAAGTAGTTAAAACCACTATAACATGTTGACGCAAATAGTAATTCTCTTTTTTTTTTTTTTTTTCAAACGAATCATTCTAAGGCTCCAACAATATCTTCTCACTACCTCATTCTTCAATTCTTCCCAGCCATTTCTCTAGTCCTCAAACTGTGAATATATAAAGTTAAGTCTAGTAATTTAACAATTAAAAACATAATTTACAAAAAAATACAAACAAACAAAAACAAAAATTCAATTCAGCTGAAGTACTTGGTTGTTTAAATTGTTACAATGGCATAAGTCACTAGGTTATCTGTACGCACATGATTTAACCTAAAAAATTTCAATACGTTGACTTGACATGATTAAATTAGTGATGATAATTTCAAACACGAACACGATACAACCTTAACATGTTTTGTATTTGACCTTAACAAGTTTCGTGTCTTAAACAGGTGATACGATAAGACCTGTTAATTTTCATGTCTAAACAGGTTAAAGACCAGTTAACATGTTAAGCACACGTAATGACATGTTAATTAATTTCATTTAAAAAATTATATATGGGATGGGGATATTTCGTATACATACACGGACTAAAGATGAAAGAATCCTAATTTTCAAATCACAAAGCACATACATATACGCCGCTCGGTCATCCATCCTCCTCATCCTCCTTCACAACTCCACCGTCCCCGTTCGTCATCGCCTGCCACTCGTCCACAATCCCGTCCTCCTTCTCAACACCGGCGCCACTCAGTTTCTCATTCAGAGGTTTGTGGATATGATTTCATGGTTAATGTTTATAAACAACTCTGTGTCTTATCGTGTTAACATGCTATAAACAAGTGTCGTGTTTCTCTATTTCGTGTCTGTAGCTTATCAGTTATCATGTTCGTGTCTAAACAAGTCGTTTCTGATATGATATGCCAACCCTGGAATAAATAGAACAAGGGTGATGGGTCGTTTGTTGGAAGTTGAGGGGCTATTAACAATACTAATAGAATTGTTCTATGTAATTAAAGGGGAAAGATCCGGTACAAATAGCTTTTTTGGTAAGAACTGTGAGAATCAAAGGAGGGTATTTTTTTTAATTTTTTTTTTTAAATTTTTTTTCCCCATATTGTTAAACATGTATTATAGTATTGAAAACTAAAAAAAAAAAAATAAAAAAAAAAATTGGTGTAGAGTAATTACGTGTAGAGTAATTACATAATTACTCTAGTGTAAACTAATGTATTTACTTTAATGACGTAATTACACTAAAAAAAAAATTTTTTTTAATTTTTTTTTTGTATTATTCATCTAGAAAGAATGTTTAAGCACATGGGAAAAAAAATTCTAAAAAAAAAAATAAAATTTTTTTACCCCCTTTGATTCTCACAGTTCTTACAAAAAAACTATATGTATTTGATCTTTACTCGTAATTAAAAAGGGTGGAAAATATTAATAGAATGTTCTCCTCACTCAAGATTTTTCCCTCTTACTAGTTTGGTTCGTATTAGATAGAGCATTTAGATAAGCACAATAGACAAACAAGAAGAACTTCGTAAATACACTTTGAGTGGTCACGGTGTTCTTATTGTCGTCTTAGGATTATTAATAAAATATTTCAATCATATTTAATTCTTATTTATATATTTAGTCATACCTATCATTATCTAAATATGGTTTCTAATAAGTTTTATAATAATCATTTTAGTTATGAAATTTATAATATTGTTGAATAGTCATATTTATAAATTTTTAGAACATTTAATTCACACGTTCACTATTTTTTTCTAAATTTTTTAATTTTAGTCTATCACAAGCTTCGAAACCTCAACCTCATAGGAAGGGACACCTTTCCATCACCCCTTAGACCGGCCGGAGTAGCAGCATAAAATTTATAAATATGACTATTCAACAATATTAAATGTGTATGGATTAGAGTTGATATCTTTGACATGAATAAATATGTGGGGTCTTATCCGTACTCAGAAATTTCTACATATTAACCTTGAATATTTGATATGACAAGTCGACAACACTACATCAACACCTCATTACATACAGACATAAATGAGTTGTTAGAAAAACACAACATACAAACTAGAAGAACTTTGTAAGTACACTTTGAAGTGGTCATGGTGTTTTCTATTTTTTGTCTTCGGATTATAGTATTAAAAAAATATCGCTTCTTATGTTTAGTCATACCTAATTTATCTAAAACTTGTTTCTATAAAATTTAAATAATAATTCAAGTTAGGAGATTTATATACTATTGGATATCCATATTTATGTTTTTGTTATTCTAGACCAAAACGTTCATAAGGGTGATAGGGGCACATGGGGGTAGGGTGATGCGGGTTTGTGTCCAAGTCCGATGTGTGGTGTGTTGGTAGGCAACGGGTAGCATCTTTTATTGAATTGTTGGGGTCGGGTAAATTGGAAAAAAAAAAAAAAAAAACCAACTAAAATAAAACTTATGTATTACACCACAAATTTTCATTCTTTCACAATCCAAATTCTCTTCTTACATTACATTTATCTCAAATTCTTTATTTTTTTTTTATCTAAATATTCTTTATTTAGTTTTAGGTATTTTTATGTATCTTTTATAATTTATAAAAAAAAAATGATATGAAAGAGGGTATTAAGGCTATGCCCCTATCAATAATGATAGGTAAGGGCATTTTTTAAGTAAAAATATTGTGGCTTTGTGTGATTGAGTAGTTGTGTGTAAGGGTATGTGAGAGGGTGATGGTTGTGCTCAACAATTTCATTTAGCGCAAAAGAAATTTTAGCTAAGTTGGAAACACAGTGAAAAAAAAATTAGATGCAGATAATTACATTGAATTTTCTAGTGATCGAAGCGAAGCTTGCCGAGTAGTTACAAATAGTTTTGAATGTCGTTGTAAATGAAGCGACCCGTTTAGTTTACCATAACTAGGTACGTCTAGTTTCTAACTAAGGTTGGTAAAATGCAATTAAAAACCGTTGAATGGTTTCATTTCTAAAAATTGAGTTGTTAATCATATTTCTGAAAAAAGAGAAAAAAAAAAAAAAAGACGAATATATGCTACGAACTTGAGAATCATGGGCAACGTCAAATTTTGAGAAAACTTATGGATGAGTACCCTCCAAATCATTTCATTCACCATTGATTTTTTTTTAACAAACCATCAAACTCCTTGAAGCCCGATATAATCATAAGCGTGTAAGCCCTAGATGACGGTATAACTATTGTTTCGTGTAGTACCTTGGGAGACACATGCACGTCTTTGAGGAAGCGTGAAATTTGTTTTAAAAGCCTCCTATCAAACACAAATTCTCGCCAAAGCTAACATTGTTAGTTTGTTCAAATGGTATATTGACAACACTGCCTTGAATCTTTACGCTTTTGTAGTCTTCATTCTACATTTTTAGCATTTCGTTTTAGTAAAAGGTATTGTAGTTTTTACTACAAATAAATAAATCATCTTTATTTATTTACTATAATTTGAAAATATCAATTCTACACGTTATGACTTATACAAAGAAGTTAATAGTGTTCTAATTAGGGGTTTGAAAATAGTTACGACCTGATTGAAACATTGATTTAAGCCTCATAGTTTATCTAGCTGTCTATAAAATAAAAGGATATAATGATAGTAAAACGAAATAAAATATTAAATTATTATATGGATATGTAATATAAAAAGGTTTCAGAAATTGATTACATGAAGATGAAGAAACGCGTATGACAACGTCTAAAAAGATGTTGTTCCTCGTCTCATTAAAGCGAGTAGCCACCCACTACAAGACATATCGCATATCATACCCCCAACGTTCATATTTTTTAAAAAGCCCCTTTAATATCTTTCTTTAACTAATAATATATTTCTTTAAATTTTTAAAAAAGAAGGAAAAAAAAACCACTTATTGTATAACCTCGTGAAATTGTAAAGGTATTTAGGAACCATACACCATATAATTAGGATTCATACACCCTGGCTCACATCACACGTCAATAGAAAGTGCCACATACTCAGAATGTGATGTCATACCCCCCCCCCAAATATGATGTCACAGGGTGTATCAATCCTAGAACCCGTTGTAAATGGTGCGAACAACTAGTCTAACCTAATCTAGTTAGCACAAGACCATACGGAGTGAAGGGGGGAAAGATGGGCATGAAGCGCCATGTGACATTTGTAGGACCCATGTTTAAGGGTTAAAAATTGTGGAGAGTGAAAAGGGGAAAGGAGGGTGAAAAGAATAATATTATATTATTTAAATTGTGTGTTAAAGTTAAAAAAAAACCAATCAAAAAGCTCTACATCGTTCCAACCTCCTACCCCACACCCATGAAGCAGCCCCCCCCCCCCCTCTCCACGCCCAACGGGGGTAGTGTAGAGGGACTTAAGGCCCTTCAACGCCATTTCTTCCCCCACTCCGGACCGTCTAATAATATTTATGCTAGTTGAAAAAAAATCATCATAACATAATCATTCTATCTTCAGTACTTGCGAAACTGACAAACTGTCATTTCGTAGCTTTTCTTCTTCATTTCGTGTAATTTGCACGCCAACAACCATTTGTCTTTGAAATGTTTTCAGAACCAGACCCGACATTAAATCGGTTTCCTTACCGGTCCACAGGTCCGGATAAGAACCAGATGACGTTGTAAAATTAATAGGGTAAATTAAAAATATCAGGTTCATCCCCTTTAAAAACCAGTTCAACCAGCCCAAACCGGACTAGTTTAACCCCCGGTTCTTGGTCCGATCTACCGGTCCGAGTTTCAAAACAACGCTTTGATCAAAACATCCCAGTAATATAAATTATAAAATACTTTCAGAATCATTTTTGTAGACCGATCATTTCTTTAATCTTGTGAATCATACGTAAGAGTTGAACCCAAAATCTTCAAACCTAACCGTTTTTAAAGATAGATGGGTTGTTTTAAATATTAACAATTTAAAACACATGAATATTATAAAAAATTAGAAAGATTGGGTGTTTTGTGATTACTAAAACTCTATTTTTTATAAAGACAAAGCAAATTCATATTCATAAAAATATATAAAAATACACAACCCCGAAAGAAAAGAATTCAAAAACAGCTAGTACCAAGCTGTGTCAGCGTTCTATACACACACATATATATAAACACACACACAAACATATCATATCATGTCTACAAAAAAAAAAAACTCTCTCTCTCTCTCTCTAAAACACAAATTCAAACACAAACATAAACATGTCTTCCACTCTCTCTCTCATCATCACCACCACCACTCTCCTCCTCCTTCTCACCACCACCTTCACCACCGCCCAACCCCCAACACCACCAGCCCCACCACCTGCCTCCGACACCTGCAACGGCATCTTCTTATCCTACACTTACATCTCCGGATCCCAACTCAAACCCGACAACCCATCCAACCAGCCTTACCGCTTCGAATCGGAGCTCCGTATCCTCAACAACGCTGACCAACAGCTTAAATCTTGGAGGGTATTTGTCGGATTTCAACACGATGAGTATTTAGTCTCTGCTTCTAATGCTGTCGTTGCTGATGGGTCGGTTTCTATTCCGGGTCGGGTCGGGAATGGAACTGTTTTTGCTGGGTTTCCTATGTCGGATCTTAAGACGGCTATTGAGACTGCTGGTGATGTGAATCAGATGTCGGTTCGGGTCGAGTTCGTGGGTACCCAGTTTGGAGTCGGGTTGAGGGATGTCCCCATGCCTAGAAATATTTCTCTTGTTAATGATGGCTTTGTTTGCCCTAGACCTACTATGCAAGGTATATTATTATATTACTAAATTACTAAATAGCCCTTTGTTTTTTTTTTATAAATAATATTACTGTTTGTTGATTGGATCTTAGTTGAAATGTTGCAGGTTTATTATGATCTGATATTTGAAAATTATTTGTTTAGTCTATGATTTTTGTTAATTAATTAAAATATTCTTGAACTGATGTTTCAAATTTATATATTTTTTTGTGTCTAGTGAATTTAAATTTAGTAAACTATAATTTAAATTTTGTGAATAATTAAGGGATTTTTGTTGTCTTGTCTATGGGTTCTGTTTTGGATGCTTAATAATTAAAACTTGCACGTTTGATCTTGTATTTGAAATGGAGTTGATATTGACATCTGAATAATGCTTTATTAATCTCAATTATTTGACCATTTCATTTTAAGGGTTGTTACTTGTTCTTTTTTTAAATTTGGTTAACTTCATCAATATGTTACATGTTGTTTTGGTCATTTTTTTCAAATGATATGTATTGCAAAGTATATGGATATTGGTAGGGTTTTCGAAATTTCTTGGGCGAACGACTAACTACAGTTTCGGAAAATGACAAACCAAACCGGACGTTAGTATATATTAAAAAATTTTAAATGATAATTTTCTTTTCAAAACCATATTTTGTTAAGCTACAACTAGACGGTTTGGTCAGTTTTAACGGTTTATAAACACCCTAGCATTTTGTTAATCCGCTGACTAGGTGAAAGCGTGTTGCTATTCATGACGATTTATGAATTTTTCAAAGTTTGGAATCAGTTTCTTGTTTACAGTTGTTTGATCAATTCACTCAAGGGTTATTCCTGATTTGGTCATGTTTCACTTGGCTTCTGATTCAAGATCTTTCTTAATTTGCTGTTTAGTTTAAAAATTAGCTACGATCGGGTTGATCTTATTTGACCTGGATTAATCCAGTACATTTTCGAAAAATTAGTCGAAAAATATGGATTTGAGACCTGGTTAGTCATAAGAGAAAGTTGTTTAAGAAATCTAAGTAAAGAACAAGTCTTTAATCTAAGTTTGACTTTGACTCATTCTAGCTCATTCACAAACTTCATTTTCGGTATTTGATCGTAGATTGATTCGTCTTTTTTTAATCTTTTGGTTATGTAAGTAGAATCCCAGCTTCAACATTTTTTAGGTTTGCTTTGACTTAATGAAAGAACAATCCTTCGCCTAGTCGTTTGAGATTGACTTGTTCTTAATTTGTTCCTGTGATCCGTTTTTTTTTTTTTTTCCCGATTTTGTATACAAGTTGATAATTTTGGCTGACTTGGTGTATCGTCTTTCAGGAACACGAGTTATGAATGTGTGTTGTACAAAAGATCCAAATGCAGTAACCAACGAGACAGTTGCAGACGAGTTTCTTCCACGTCAAACTGGTGATCTCACAATCATGTATGATGTTATTCGGACCTACGAGTCAAGCTACTGGGCCCAAGTGACCATTGAGAATCATAGCCCACTGGGCCGGCTCGATAACTGGAACCTAACCTGGGACTGGATGAGAGACGAGTTCATAAACGACATCAAAGGTGCACACCCATTCACCCGTGATTCAACCGAATGCATATTTGGCCCACAAGGCGCGTTTTACAAACAATTGGATTTCTCAAATGTTTTGAACTGTGAAAGACGGCCCACGATAATCGACCTACCCCTTGAGATGACCAACAATACCAAATGGGGAATGATCCCGTTTTGTTGTCGAAACGGGACGATTTTGCCCCCAACTATGGACCCAAGCAAGTCGAAATCAGCTTTTCAGTTGGAAGTCTACAAAATGCCCCCGGACTTGAACCGGTCCGAGCTTGTCCCGCCACAAAACTTCAAAATCAATGGGAGGCTGAACCCGGATTACAAATGTGGCCCACCGGTTCGGGTTAGCCCGAGTGAGTTCCCTGACCCAAGCGGTTTTACCTGGCGCGACCGCTGTTTCCAGCTGGCAAGTGGTTTGTAATATTACTCAAGCAAAAGGTTCAAGCCCACGATGTTGTGTCTCGTTTTCGGCTTACTATAACGAGTCTATTATTCCCTGCCCGACTTGCGCTTGTGGCTGCCCAAGCGGTGCAAGTTCTCGAACATGTAGTACAACTGCACCAGCACTGTTTCTTCCGCCTCAGGCTTTACTTGTTCCGTTTGACAACCGGACTGAACTCTCGACAGCTTGGGCTAGCATCCAACGCCGATCTGTTCCAAACCCATTGCCATGTGGGGACAACTGTGGGGTTAGTCTTAACTGGCATCTGCTAACCGATTACAGAGGCGGGTGGACGGCTAGAGTCACTCTCTTCAACTGGGACGAAACATCTTTCGCTGACTGGTTTATAGCCATGGAAATGGCCAAATCTGCGCCTGGGTTTGAAAAGGCGTACTCGTTCAATGGAAGTTCACTCGAGGTCAATGGGGTCAACGACACTATATTCATGCAGGGTCTACCCGGGTTAAACTATCTAGTTGGGGAAGTTGATGGGAACAACCCGAAGAAGGACCCGAGAGTACCTGGGAAACAACAGTCGGTGATCTCGTTCACTAAGAAACTGACACCTGGAATCAATGTGGCTGGCGGAGATGGGTTTCCGACAAAGGTGTTCTTCAATGGTGAAGAGTGTGCGCTTCCGAGGGTTCTTCCGACTAGCAGTTCTTTTCGGCCGGTGTCTAGGACGCTGTTTTCGGGTATTGTGGCATTCATCATCGTCGTGATGTTGATTTAAAATGAGTTGCTATGAGATTGATTTTTGTAGATTTGTTTAATTTTTTTAACGATCGATTGTAGTATTGGATTTGTATAGAAATGTTGTAAAATTGGATCTGCTGCATTTTACATATTATAGTTTTGAAACAGTTGGTTGCATTTTCAGTATTGGCATATGATCATGAACATAATCAAATATTCAGTTAAAGACAACATAACATTTTCTTGATTGCCAATAGAAACTTGGAAACCATCAACCCACAAGAAGGTAGAAAACTTATTTTAACAAATAGATGTTGCTTTTAAAAATATTAATCTAATAGGTTTTGGTCTAAGCAAAGCAAATGGATGACCAATGAGTGTGGTTTCACCTTTCAACCAACTTATGTTTAGAACATTTTTTAACCAACTCATTACACTATATCTTTTTTAACCAAAGCAAAAAGTGAAATATTATTATTCACTGAATTGATATTAAACTCGAACATAAAGATGGTTAACAAGTATCATAGCTTAACTGAAAGCATGGAGCTAACAGCTCCAATATTTTGATAGAAATGTAAAAATTCTACATATAATTTAGATTAGTGTCTTAACTACTTAAGCTCTAAATGTACCAATCACTAGTCTCATTACAATAAAGAAAGAAATCTTCATGTAAAGGACTTCAACATGAGAATAAGTATTGAATTAAAACATATACGAGATAAAGAGAACACTAAACATACATTTTGAAAGTTCTGTCATAAATATGACATTTACCGTCACCTGTAATATACTACAACGCTGAATATAGTGTTGTTTGATAAGTCTGGGTCCTAGATATTATTCGTGGACTGGCACATTAACCATTGGTTTATATGTCAAGTCTTAATTCCTGACGAAACAAACCCAAAGAGTCATTTTTAGGTCCTTAAACTATATGGTGTGGGTTGGGGTGGGGGGTGTGTGTGGGGGGGGGGGGGGAGCCCCTCCACGCCACCAACACCATCATGATTGTGAGTGTTGAAGCGGCTTGGGGCAGAGGGTGGGACTTTCCACCAGCGTGGAGCATGGGAGGGCGATGACGTGGGTTTTGTTGGGCTTGGTGGTGATGATGGTGTTCAGGGTGAAGATGGCTGCAGCTATGGTGGCAACAGTGATGGCAGAGGTTGGTAGTGATCGGGTCTGTGTTCAACAGGAATTGAGGAGATGGTGGTTGTTGCATGGTTTCAATGGTGATGGAGGAGCAGGGTTTCGATGGTGATGGAGGAGCAGGGTTCGATGGTGATGGAGGGGGTTGGTGTCGATGGTGACGACGAAGGTTGGTGGTTGACAGTTTCAATGGTGATGGAGGAGGTCATGGACGATGATGGTAAGGTTTAGTTTAAAAAGAAAAATTAAAATAAAAAAATAAACAAGTAATCAAAAACGCCCCCCTCCATCATGCCCCACCACCCCATGGTTTGTAGGGCTTGGAGGGAAAACCCCTTTTGCTGATGTTGCTGCCAGAGGCGTCCTCAAGGATTTACGTGCCCTATCCGAGCCAAATTTTGTGATGTGTCAAATAAGTTCAAATCTGAACAGAAAAAACGTTTTTTTTATTTAGTAGGTTAAATAGGTATTGGACTCATAAATTTTATGGGCTTTGAGTTAATAATATTTATGTTTTAAATTGATTATTATTAGGCCTAACGTTTAAGTGTTAAATGAGTTTTCTATTTTAAAAATACACACACATATATAGGAATTTTAAAAAAGAAATTGCGCCCCCGATAAAAATAGGCCCAAGCCGGATGGCCTCCCCGGCTTGGGCCAAAGCCGCCCATAGTTGCTGCCACATGTTGCTCTGTCTCATTCACCCTTCTATCATACCGTACAGGCTTACAAGAATTTATAAATTTACAATGACATGGTGGGTTTGTATTGGGCCAATAGCTATGCAACATGTGTATGTAGGTGAAGTGATATAAGAAGGGGGTAAAAAGTTAAAATGGGATACATCAAAAACATAATTGACATATAGAATATGTACTCCTAGCACTACCAGATCATGTCTACCCGCAAAGTCAGGAACAAAACAACTAACAAGTAGGGGGCCAACTTCACATACCAACCAATGTTAACATATGTCAAGATTCCCAGTACAACAAACACCATTACTTTACTCTGGTCAAGATGATCGATGCTCGATGCCAGAGGTCACTCAAGCGACAAAGCTAAAGAGACGTCACGCGGTTTTGCAGCGAGTGTATTGTTAATTTGTATCTATTATGTTTAATACCATATGATTTTATCATTTATCTTTAAGCTTGTATGTTTGTTAATCATTATTCCATCCCTAGTATGATTAATGCTTGGTTAGTTCTATCATATTATCTTTTTCATTGTAATCCCATGTTATGATTTTATTTAATCAATACATAAAATCATTATTCACAAAATCGTTTTGTTCTTCGTTTCAATGCTTTAATATACGATGATGAGGTATCCAGCAATAGATGCTCGTTAGGGAAACGACAGCTTAGCAATTGGAAGAGGGTTGAGATTGTTCATAATAACCAGCCAGACCCATCCATTTGTCAGTAGTAGTGTCAGGACCCGTTTAAATCTTTCCCTGACGACGTTCCCCAGACTTATTACATCCAGAGTCGTAGCTTACTAGCACTGCCTATTCCGAAGCCAAGTGTTGTAGCGATTTGGTCCAGAGCTTCTTATATACCCCTTAACCAACTAAGACTCTGCTGACACCGAATCTGGGGCTAGATACCATGATCTTTGTTGGGCGATTTTTGGTCTTAATTATGTATCCAAAGCCGATTTAATTCAAGCAACTATAAGAAGCCAACTTCGAACAATAATAAATATTAATAGAAGTGACCAACCGTATTAGCATCAAGAACTTTTATGAGACTTTCATGTTTCTAAAACGAACCCAAATCCCTTTTTTACAACGACGAAAATGCATAAAGTAAGAACTACCAAGATTAACCTTAAAAACAGGCACAAAACTACATATTATTGGATAAACAGAAATATAGTATATCCTCAAATCTTTGCAATAAAACCAAATTCACAATCCTAGAAATCATACCTGCCTTGTTCCTTGCTACATTTTCGGTTTCGTAAAGCTACCTAAAGCAGTCAAAAATTTCAACACGTAATGCTTTGCATACCGTGCTTTCCTGAGCAGTAATATCATCGTAAGCATCTCCAGCGACAGCCATATTCACAGCATGAATACAAAAAGCTACCGGAATTTCAACAAATCTTGGATTTTAGCGAAGTTGAGCTATGTACATCAATTGAAGCACAGAGTACGTGTCCTGCTTACACAGGTAAATCATCCAACGCATACCCGTCAAATACAAACTCGTTTTCCGGCTGTCCAATGCCGTCTTGTTGATGCTGATGCTGCTGCATAACGAAAATCAACAGTTAGCATTCTGTTATTCTGTTTACATCTTTCAAGGGTATTTTAGTCATTTTACTAGTTTTAGAAACTTACATGTTTTAAAACTGCGGCTAGGAGATCATCTTGACCATATTGTTCAGAATATAATGTATTATGGCAGCTGCCGTCATTATCGTTTTCGGTCTTCACATAAGTGTTACGATGTTGACCAACATTTGACGACCCGTTATGGTAGGTTCTAGTTTCATACCCCTGAGAAAACATCACCTTACCACTAGTTATATTACGATTCTGCCCTCCCATATCTCGGCCAGAAGAACGGTTATGCTGTTGAGGTAACAATGAGTTTGACGCATCCAAACCTGCTTGGATTGTATGCTGAGGCTGGTCAAAGGCCAAACCGACATCTTGTAAACCCCATTCGCGATTTTGGTTCAAATCATTGAAAATATCGTAACTTGGAACAATCCCTTTTCGTGATAGCTTCGTATCTAGGTTCCCATCTCCTTGAAGGGCCGATGATGCAGTCGGAAGATTTGGAATACCCAAATTACCCCCGAGAGGATAACTACTTCCGCAAGACTCTGTCTTGTGATTCGCTGAGAAATTCATGAGAGACGAGGCTTGTGACACCGATACGACAGGATTATACACAGTTGGTGCCATGTCAACCACGCCGCCACGTGTCAACATCTCGTTGGACATAACGGGCTGCCTCAAGCCATTATGAACATTCATATTCGACTGAGCTTGGCTTTGAGTTTGACTTTGACCTTGACCCTGACCTTGACCTTGCATATGAATTTGACTTTGACCACCCATCTGAATCAGAACTAGATTGTTCATGTTTCCTAAAGAAGGCTGGCCCGATTGATGCATACTCACAAACTGCTTCGAATCCATATTTGTAGGTATCCCGGGAAGTAAGTTCATTTGTTTGCTACTATTATTATTAGACAAATGTTGACTTTGGACTTCTGGATATCTTGCTTTCGGGTTTTCAAAGCTGAAAATGTTTCTTTGATCAATAACAGGCACAGATATAGTAGACTTCGAGTTGCTTGACCGGCCCAGAGCCGCAGCTTGGAGAGTTGCAAGACTTTGTGGAGGGAGTTGACCAAGTTGACCACTCGCAGCTAGTGCTTGAAGATCAAGCCCATTAAGTGACGACATTGAACTGAAACCCGCGTCTGGCCCACCCATAAAGCCGGTGTTCATCCCTCCTGGATGCTGTGACCCGCTGAGTCTTCTGAGATAAAGACGGTATTTCTGCACCAAATTATTGAAGTTGTGAGGAATAAAGGTATTTAATGCATCACATAACAAGTCAACAACGAATTAAAACTCAAAACGGTACAAAAAGAACACGAAAAGAAGTTTTACTTGAAGGTGGCTGGCAACATTTTCTCTGGTTAACCCGGGAACATTCATTAATTCCAAGATTTTCTTCGGGACGGCCTCTGTAGAAAGGGCAAATTAGTAATTAACTATTTATACATCAAGTTCACTGTTTAAAAGACAAAAGGGTATGGAAATGTATCATACTGTCGATTCCAAGCTGATTAACAGCTGCAACAAACTGTTGATGGAGTTCAACGGACCAAACAACTCGAGGCTTCTTCAAAGAAGAAGACTCATCCCGTTCGTCTGTTTCATCATCCTCATCTTTCCTCCTTTTTGTGTTTTTCCAATTATGCCCTTCATTCGCAGAGGACGAGTAATCCGGCTCTTCAGGCTGTTTCTGTTCATCAGCACTTACTGACTGGTCGAACTCTTTCCACTCATGTTTACGTTTTCGAACCACGTGTTGCCATATGTTGCGTAACGCCTCAATCCGAACAGGCTTTATCAAATAATCACACGCCCCGTGTGTCACTCCTTTCATAACCACACTCTTGCTGTCATCAGCAGACATCACTATAATGACAACAAATTGGTCAAAAACTCAATATTCATTCACAACTGGATCAAGAAAAATAGGCACACATCAAGAAACTAAAACCAAATAGATCACCGAATTCGGACTCAAGTCAATAACAAGATCAAAACTAAAAGTCAAAATCAAAGCTGTTGACTTACTGATAACAGGAAGATCCATTTCAAGCCCAATGTGTTCAAGCAATTTAAATCCATCCATATCAGGCATATGGACGTCACTTATAACAACATCAAATCCATTCTTATTTTCCCTTAAATATGATAAAGCAACTTCAGCTCTGTTACATTTAGTCACTGCAACATATTTGACCAACAAAAAAGTCAAAATTCAAAACCTAAAATCATTTCCTTTAAAGATCAAATCTTTTAAAACATTTCTAATCTAAAACCTTGATTATAATCAAAACAACCCCTAAATCTAACTGGGATTTTATAATTTCAATTTTCCACCACATATTTATAATCTTTTAAATATTATTATTATTATAGATAGAACAGTACCTTCATATTTGCAGTGTCTAAGCATCTTCTCCAAGATCATGAGACAAGTTGAGTCATCATCAACAACCAACACCCTTAGACCTGCCGGGAACTGATCGGAGACGCCGCCGTCGCCGCCTGAGACGGCGGCAGCCGGAGACTTCCAAGAACCATTACTTGAACTTGGCATCATGGGTTGTTTGTTGACCACTTGACCACCTCCAAGATTCATTGATTTGAAGAAATAAACACTTAATTACCCAAAAAAAAATCATGGGTATGAACCAAAACTCATAAATTTTATTGCTTTTTAACAAAAAGATGAAAATCAGAAGCTGAATTTGTTGCAAGATTTGGAGGTTTAGAGAGAGATAGATAGAGAGAGAGAGAGAGAGAGAGGAAGAAATTATTGGTTGGTGTTTGTGAGATTTATATTGGCACATGGGTTTGTGCTTCAATCTCTGAAGGGTTCTTTTTTTATGGAATTGTTATTATTTTTAATAAATTAATAATAATAAATAATATAGTTTTTGTATTTTATTAATATATTCTTGCTGATTAGAAAGTGGGTGTTGCCGTTGAGTGTGGATCCAGCTCATGTATGATGTTAACTAACCTATGCCAGCCAAACTCATATCACATGTGCAAACATGTCATACATGATACATGACTTGTTTACTTTTCTTTTATGTCTTGACAATTTTTTATTTTTTTTTTGAAAAAAAAAATGTTACAATTTGTATTGTTATAATTATTAGGGGTGTTTAGGTGTTAATATATATTATTGAAACTAATCGAATCGTTCAACCTAAACCAATAGGCTTGATTGAGATGTATACGTTGGGTTTTATAGTTCGGAATTGACTGTTTTAACAGTTTAGAATTTATATATGACCAATTTTTTAGTTTGGGGTGTTTACGGCCAATATTGAATAGTTTATGTTATTAAAATCAAATTCCCCCTTTTTTTTATCAAAACGGGCAAAAAATGCTCGTTTTTTATATAGAGTATTTTTTCTTTAAAAATATATTGACATATGAAAAAGTTATGAATCTTTAAAATCATGAAAAATATAGGGTATTTATAACTGAAAAAAAAATAAAAATTTAGGTTTAAAAGTCAGCAATTAGAGTTCATCATATTTTACCATTTCACCAATACTTGTAGAAAGTGATTGTTTAATTTATCGACCGCTTAATTCTTAATCATTTGATAGTTAGATCAACGTACAAAATTGTCTACTACAGTACTACCATATTTATATACCTTTATTTTATTTAAAAAAAAAAGCTATAAGTTCAGATTAAATTCATTTTCATAATTATTTTTTATTTCATTCAGTGATCTTTTTTAATAATAATTTGGATCACTGACGGATCACTAGAGTATCATCGTACCACCAGCAGAACCAGACGAAAATATTTATCTTCACTAGGCAATAATGTCTATACACCAAGTCAGAATAAAACACAACAAATTTAGGAAAACTCCCTTTATGAGAATTGAGCCCAAGACCAAATGCCACCAAATAATCCCTAAGCGTTATCCTAGTATGAATGTCACTAATAAACAACAATTTCCATCTTTAAAGGAGGTTATAATTTCCTAATTTGAGTTTAAAACCTAATTTCCATATATGGAAGGTACAACATTTGAGTAAAGCTGACTAATTTTGGACCATCTCACTAGAGTTGACTATGTTAGAAGATATATTCCCTTATGTAGCGTAATTCTTCGGTTATTAATTCAGAATATTCCTTTACGTATTTAACAACTAATAAGGAAAAAAAATACTTTAGTTGTTTTTTTTTAACAAAAAACACCCCTCTCCAGTATTTTTTTTTTTGTTTTTTGAACGGCACTTCTTCAAAATTTATTAATTGCATATCTAGAAAGACTTGAATTCATACCACATTCATAAAGATAGACAACCAGTGTCACTATACTATGAGGTAAGTTAAGAATTTTATAAATATGTCTTACGAGCATACCTACTTTTTTCTGAACGGCCAACAAACGATGTTCTGACTACTCGGGGTACCCATACAGCCAACAAAAGCACCCCATAGTCCCTGGGTGAAAGAACGTCTTATGTGCCCGGCTGACCGTCCACAGGTAGCGTTGGGTAGCCAGAACCCACCAGTTCCGGGAAAAACCTGACTCCACACCCGCCCGAAGATACGCCTTTCAAATTAATAATAATAATAATATATCATTTGAAAAGGTGTTCACTAAAATTAAATTAGTTAAGATGGAATTTATACTATATCTTTCTAAACACGTATTCAGCACCCATTTAAAATATGATTTTTGGAGGTTGAAAATAAATTGAAAGGCGTTATCTTCATTTCTCATAACTCATGAGTCGTAACACTAGTTTAAGAAACTAAAATCTTCATTTTTTTTACCATCTTCAAAACTCCGAAAGTAAAATTGTCTATTATGACAAAATGAATGAAAATAGTATTTTTTTTTTTTTTTTTTTTTGTAGTTTAAGAAACTAAAATGGTTGTCATTTGGGTTGTAGACTAGTGGTAAGATGAAAAGGTTGAGGCGAGGCGAAAATAAAGGGAAAATGGATTTTAATACTCCCAACTATCGCCTGTTGGCGGATAATACTCCCAACTATCACTTTAGCCATTAGCACTCCAAACTTTCAACTTGTTGGATTTTATCACTCCCCAAACTAACTGAGGTCTAACCCAGTTAGTGTTTGTGGCCAAATGTAAAAACCTAAACTTTGGGACATTTTTTAAACTTATTATTATTATCATTATTATCTATATTATTATTTAAAAAAAATATTTTTTTAATTTTTTTTATAAATCCACCACCCCCACCCCCCCATTTCTGTTGACAAACCCCCCCCCCCCCTCTTGTCTCTCTAAACCACCACCACCACACTTCCACCATCGACCTCAACCACCACCATCCACCTGCAACCAACCTCAACCACCACCACTGACTTGCAACCACCACCATCGACCTCAACCTACCACCAATCGACCTCAACCTACCACCACCGACCTGCAACCACCCCCAATCGACCTGCAATCACCCCCAATCGACCTCAACCACCACGATTCACCTGCAACCGACTCAACCACCACCACTGACCTGCAACCACCACCATCGACCTCAACCTACCACAATCGACCTCAACCTACCACCATCGACCTGTAACCACCCCCAATCACCTGCAACCACCCCCAATCGATCTCAACCTACCACCATCGACCTGCAACCACCCCCAATCGACCTCAGCCTACCCCCACCGACCTGCAACCACCCCAATTGAAGTGAAACTAAGAGACACGGTTGGTTACTAACTTGGTTAAGAAAAGGTTGGTGGCGGTTTGTCAGCTCCAACTCTGCTCACAGAAAAAGATTGGTTGGGGAGGAGGTCGAAGAGGTCGGTGGGGTGGTGGTTCGGGGTGGATTTTGTTGGTGTTGGAAGATGATGTCATACCCGTTTGTTGGGATCTGATGCAGATGAGAGCTCTAGAGAGAGAGAGAGAGATGGGAATCAATTGAGGTGAGGTGAAGAAATGGAAGGGGGTGGTGGTGGATGGTGAAGGGTGGTGGTGGTGGTGGTGGTGGTGGGGTGGGTGGGGTAGGGTGGGTCTGCATATTGAAGAAGGAAGGAATGGGGTGGGGGTGGGGGTGGGGTGGGTTGGGATTTATAATAAAAAGTTTCAAAAAAGTCCCTTAAGTTTAGGTTTTTACATTTTTGCCACATAAATTGTCCCTTAAGTTAGTTTTTTACATTTTGGCCATAAACACTAACTGGGTTAGACCTCAGTTAGTTTGAGAGTGCTAAAATCCAACAAGTTGAAAGTTTGGAGTGCTAATGGCCAAAGTGATAATTGGAAGTATTATCCGCCAACAGGCGATAGTTGGAAGTATTAAAATCCATTTTCCCGAAAATAAAAAGAAATTAATATGTAAAAAAACCTAAAATGGTTGGCTGAGGAATTGTTACATGCACACACATACATATTTGATTGGTATTTATTTGCTTTGCAGTTTTAAGGTTCTGGAAAAGCTAGCTACAAGGCATATCCAGCTTTATTGTGTTCAGTTTCTCCTGTAGTGCAGCTTAAATGATAAAGATGATAAGATAATGTACAACTTTCAATATATAACGTACAAGTTATTAAATCATTGTTATCTGGAATAAGAAACTTTTGGCCTGGGAAAATGATTTATCTTCTTTGATGGTCAACAAAGGTTAAAAATGATAAAAAAAAAATCCCATGTTACTTTTAAAAATATAGCTTATTACATGTTTTTGATTTTCGTGAGTGATTTCAATTTGTTGGCCGTTCAAAAAAAAAAAACATGTTTTTGATATTACCAATTAACCAAGTTATTTTATAAATAGGTAATTGAAACAGCTAACAAATGGGACCCATCAAATATCTTCCCAGTTGTCCAACACTTCTGGCTTGGTTGGTTGGTCTAAGTTTCTTTTGGGAGGCTTGGGTTTAATCCCCAGTTCCCCACTAGTTACATTTGGGGGACATAATGAAAAATGAGGACTCATGGCCTTTGGTCAGGAGTTCGAGTCCTGATCTCGCACGGGTTTTACCGGTTCTCCACAGCGGGTCTTCGGACAGGTGGGGGATCTAGTTTTCCCCGGTTCGGGAACCGCTATCGGGGGGCTCCAGCAAGGGCCAATTTACCCGAGCCCCTTTTCGGGAGTGGTGTGGTGTGTTGGCAAAAAAAAATATATTCACAGTTCCCACTAGCCAATTTGTATGTGCTTTGTAGTTGCATATTACTTAAAGTAATTAGAAACTTAAATCCATGTTGCAAATTTGTAATTTCGATTCACATATATAAGTTGACACTTGACATACAACTCCATATTGATGTTTTAATTTTCTGGACTTTTTTTTTCTAATAATTTGGCAAAGGATCTTTTGACCAATATATCTTAGTTACAAGTTATAACCTTAAATAATCTAAAAATAAAACTTATATTAACAGGCAACAAACTGCGTTGCTAAAATAGTTAACTATTATAAGGCGGGCAAAGTTAAAAATTATAAGAATGATAGATCATAAATAAAAAATACATATACAAAAATTATCCGATTCTCTAGGTTCGAAATTAACATAAAACTTATTTAGTAAAGCTAGTAAATTGATGATCCAAGAAGTGGAAATTGGAGAGCAATACTACTAGTACTACGTAGGGTATGTTTGGAAAAACTAGCTGGTGGCTGGTAGCTGGTAGCTGTAAGCTTTATAAATATATTTTGATGTTTGGCAGAGTAGCTGGAGTTTTTAATAAAATGTATAAATTGACCAAAATGGGCATAATTAAAAATTTGTAACTTGTAAGGAAGAGTTTTATTTTATTTTTAAAATATCATGGGTATTTGTGTCATTTACTAATTAAAAGATTGTAGCTAGTAGAGTTTTTTCTTAAAAACTAGTACTAGTAGCTTTTCACTATAGAGTTTTTTCTCTAACTTAAAAGCTTCCAGCTTCTTCAACCAAACAAAACTTTTTATTGAGTATGAGCTTTATTTTAAAAGCTTGAAGCTTGAAACTCTTAAAAGCTTCTTGTCAAACATACCCATAAGTTGATAAGCCAGAGTTCGAAAACCTGTCCAACATCAAACACTGAAAATTTACATTTATGCCATTTTCTTTATGGAATGTGGTCAATATATGTTGTATAATCATTCATGCTACAACTTCCAAAACCTTTTGTAAAGTAAACAGCCAAATTCTGTTTTTTTAAATAGTAGACACTTGATTGTAAAGCAAAGTATCATTCCGTAGTAAATAATATTATTTTTTTCTTTTCTTTTACTTTTTTTTTTGAACATCAACAAATCAATAGTACTATAATATACTTTTCGTTTTATAAATACATTATTATATTATTATTATTTGGCAAATAATTTGATTTTTAGTTATCATCTAAATACCGCTAGAAAATTGTTCGGATACGTGAGGGAGATAGAGAAGTTGAGGTTCGTGAGACATGAAAGCAGCAAGTTGATATAGAGGTGTTCTGATGCATGCTAACGAATTGAACCCACCATGCCCAAACGGTTTTATAGATGAACGTGGGCCGCATGGAAATGATTTTAGTTGCTTTTCTCAAGTTATGTAAGTATGTAGTAGTGGGTTAAGTCATAAGTGTGTTACCAAAGTCCAAAGGCATTATAGCCCAGCGGTATCTTGGTGGTGACATAAGACTTAGGGAATATAAGGTCCTGGGCATTGGCGGACCCACACCCTGGCCAAGGGGTGCGGGCGACCACCTTGAAAAAAAAATCAGTGTTTATCCCATCCGCACCCCATCAATTTTTTCAATCGCACCCCTTGGATTTTTGAAACCGGGAAAAGCAAGGAAACAAGCTTCCTCTCACCCTTTATAAGCCTTGAAGCTAAATCCGAGATCCATTCGCTTGGTAGAAAGGTTGGTCTGTATATATTCCTTGTTTTTGTTTTCGGCGAGCAAGGACTTGGTGGAAAGGTTTCAGGTCTCTTTTAATTTGATGTGAAGAAGATGAACTATTTGTTTTTTTAAGTGCAAGAAGTCACGTTAACTTTTAATATGTTTTTCTTTTTATTTAATTTCTTTTTACTTTATTTTACTTGT
Organism: Ambrosia x helenae; assembly: GCA_030844895.1. NCBI lineage: Eukaryota > Viridiplantae > Streptophyta > Magnoliopsida > Asterales > Asteraceae > Ambrosia > Ambrosia x helenae. The sequence goes on along the minus strand of JAUTDX010001714.1, from coordinate 7,867 downwards.
CCTTTAAATTAGTTTATTATCTATTATTTTTTATAAGGTTTAATAAGATACCAGGTAGATAAGATCAAGGACAATGAGTGAGACTATAGTCCAGTGTAGATAATTCAAACTAATCTAACCATTTGGTTCGATTCTAGATATGTAAATCCAACAATTTGGAAATCGTTTTAACAAGGTAACATCTGAGTTACTTGTTTGTGTTAATAGTTTGAGTCCTTGTAATAATTTTGGTGCATTTGATGTTCTAAAACTACTACGATTAGCCGAGATGTATCCACAATTTTAGATTTTAGAATTTTGCTAGCATATTTAACGACGTTTAAATTACTTTTGACTTTTGGTTTCCTTTTATTGATTATATAATATTAGTATTATTATTTTTTGTATACGAGTCGACCCGACCCAACCCGTGCCACCTGATGGATAAACGACCATGGGCTTAGAGATTTCGCACCCCATGGAAAAAAATTCTGGATCCGCCACTGGTCCTGGGTTCGAATCTCACAAAGGAGGTTTTCTCATAATTATGAGTTTCCTCTTGAATTGGTGACTAGGTGGTGGAATATGATTGCGTGGCAACATTGGTGGCAAGATGATACTCCAGTGTTCCGTGAGTGATTCCAATTTGTTGGCCGTTCAAAAAGAAGTCATAAGTGTGTTAGTGGTCAGTTTATTTATCTTTCATGTAAGCCTTTAAAGGCATGTTTTAGGAATGCAATGTTTAGAAAAGAAATGAATTAAGAAAAATGGCTACAAAGCTGATCTCTTCTTGTCTATTTTCTTTTGGAGTATGTGTTGGAAATTTAATGATTAATTATTATATTTATGTGTAATATAATTATAAAGCTAGATGAATGAGAGATCTAAGCTTTAAGTGTGTGTGGTGAAACTTTAGTGTTGTGGGAATTTGTGCTTGTCCCACATTGGTGGAGATATAAATCATGTGTTGGTCGATGGCGCACTTCGCATCGCCGCGAGCCGCTTGAGAGCCGCCTTTATGTTTTTAACTAAACTTGGACTGGTATGGCTCGAGCCTATGGCTTAGATTAACCAACTGGTGTGGTCAAGTCCTTTGGAATTCCTAACCTGTCAAGTCATTAAGTCTCGTAATTTATTACAGACTTAAATTATGATTAAGTCTTGAAATCAATAGTGACTTAAGTGTCATTGAAATTTGCATTCAAGACAAACTCTTGGCATGGTTGCGTTTTGTCTACATATACAGAGTTTGGTACTCTTGTTAGGCACACAGAAAATCTCAGAATTCATGTTCACGAACCACCACCTTCTGTCAGATAATTTTCCTAACTTTGCTGCCCTCCGCACTCTTGTTTCATGTACTATTTCAGGTGCTAGGTTCACTCCGGCAGTGCAATCTGATTAGGCTGTTGTACCCTGGGAAACAGACGGGTTCACCTGTGTGGCCCGAAATCTGTTTTAAGGGAAGCGTGTTTTACACATGCCTGAGTCACCTCGAGTTTTCCTTGTGCTTGTTTCGTATTTTTCATTCTTCTTGTAATTTTAATTTCAGTCATTGTATTCTGTTTACTTTTCATTTGTGTATTGTAATCCGAAATTCCTTAATAATATTAGTATTTCTTTTATTTTGTGAACGGTGTTCCTACAGTATGATCCGCTCTAAGGATCCCTAACATGTTCTTGACCTACCACGTTGATACAGAAGCAGGGAAATGTTGAGCTAGAGAAGTTGCTAGCATAAAAGAATGGGTAGGAGTTGCAAGCTCATATAACTTTAAAGCAACAATAGAGTGTTGTCATTGATTGGATATTTTTAGAAATACAAAGCACGGAAGAAGCAAACTTTGTTTTTTTGAATTTTATCATTGCAATTTTTTGTTATATTGTAGAGGCAGAAGAGAAATAAGGATGCAATCTTTTGGTATCCACAAATGAGTAATCTTTCGGTATCCATAAATGAGTTGTAAGAATGTGATATTTTCATTACGCTATTGTATATATAGATAACATTTTTGTATGACTAAATTGCTTTCCTCACTTCGCTAACCACCCCATTGCCTGATGGGTATCATGTTCCCATTGCGTATTGTCGACTCCGCCGCAACACGCGAGTTCTGCACTAGGTAATTAGCCCGAGAAATACCTACCATTCACCTACAACAAGTGTAAGCCAAGAAATACATTATAAAGACATTTTGATCTTTACGTACAAGGAGTGCACTGCCCGATAGACTAATCAAATTAGTAATTGAGTAAGCCATTCTCATAAATACGGTATACACATTTATAATTAAGAAAATGTTATATGGAATCGCTAATAGTTTCATCTGAGCAGTAAAATCCTAAATGACTGCGTAAATTACTTATAACCTGTCAATACGTAGAAACACTTAATATGAGGGATAAGAGGGTGAGAACTTGAACATGTCAAAGTCTTGCAATAATTTAGAAGTGTTTTAAAGCGTGTCAGAAAAATATGAACACCACTGCCCATGATTGGATGGACTTTTATAACACCTATGGGTTTGGTAGGTCAACGAGGCTTGAGAACCAAGTGTTTTTTATGGTCCTCAATAGGTCGTACCTTCTAAGTAAGGACCATGTGTTCATTCAAATAGGCCAATCTTTGAAACCCTAACATGTTAAGTTTCTACTTTTAGAAATCATAATTGTGGTATGGTTGATTAATAAATGAACTAATTAGCATATTTGATGATTATGACACGAGTATGTTTTTCATAAACTGAATTGAAATGGAAGCCGCTAAAAACTAAACATAATACTCCGTATATAACAAATCACATAAATATAGTTCCATGTTTTATAAACCTTTTTCACGCATCATGCGTATTAAAGACAAGGTATACTATAGAATAATATATCCATAAAATAAAATAAAATAGAAAAATGAATTTATAACTATGGTACAAGTGGTTAATAAATGTATTTGATAGTAGTTTTGATCATAATGACATGAGAATGTTCTTCATCAGTTTGTAGCATATTAAACTACTCGGATCAAAAGTAGTTAAAAACCGAAAATATGCATATTTTAATTTTTTTACCAAACCTTTTTTATGCTTAATTGAATTAAGTTGAATGTAATGAATATTCTGCCCATTGAGAGGAGTTAGTAGTCGATTGTTTTCATGTATCACGTGACATGGTCACATGGGGTTATGAAGGAAGAAGTTGACCAAAAGGGTGTCATATTCTTACGGTACAAATATGGAGTTGCATTCCACCATCCAAAGTGATTGGAATTTTATCCGGGGTACCAATTCTTTTGATTAATTTATTACAATTATGGTAGTTCCCTTTTATTATTTTCTATACTCTAATTTCATACAATAAAATTATTTGCTTTTTAAGTTATTACACACACATATTCAAAGTAAACTCTTAACATATAACTATTTATGTGGGATGACTTTGTACAGTGACAGCCCCAAAAAATTATTCAATGAGGGTCAGGAATTTTCGTAGTTGATTGCTATCGCTAAGGGTATGTTTGGCAAGGAGCTTTTAAGAGCTTTTAGGAGCTTCAAGCTTCAAGCTTTTAAGAAAAAGCTCCTACTCCAAAAAAAGCCTTGTTTGGTTGAAGGAGCTGGAAGCTTTTAGGTTGGAGAAAAAGCTCTACAGTGAAAAGCTACTAGTACTAGCGTTTAAGAAAAAGCTCCTACTAGCTACAAGCTTTTTAATGAGTAAATGACACAAATACCCATTCTATTTTAAGTATAAAATAAAAACTTTCCTAACAAGCTTTTAATTATGCCCATTTTGGTCATTTATACATTTTATTAAAAGCTCCAGCCACTCTGCCAAACACCAAAATATATTTAAAAAGCTTCCAGCTACCAGCTTCCAGCTACCAGCTTGCAGCTACCAGCTTCCAGCTTACAGCTACCAGCCACCAGCTAGTTTTGCCAAACATACCCTAAGTTTTAGATTGTTTTTTTAGGTCGGATCATATAATAAATAAAAAGTACAGCCAAATTAAATTTTAAGTTATATAAAATCTTTGTTTTAAAAAGCACAAAGCGTTTCAAGACACTCGTGTCTCAAAAGGTGAGGAGGGAGGAGGTTCATCATTGATGTGCGTGAGATGCTAATTTAAAGAATTAGCTTGCTTAACTTGTAAACTCGGGTAATGGCTTAGGGTGACCCATTTAATTAGGCTTATAAAATTAAAGTAAGTTAAATAGGGTAAGGTTAAAGCCCAAGCTTAAAGTTTATTTTTTTTTTTTACTTTCTACAGTTTGTAACTTATCTATATATATAATAAAAGAAAGCAATTTTAATGACATGGCACTCAAAGAGGCATTCTCCTCCTTGAGTGTGCCATGTGTCATCCCATGTGGCATTGAGATATTTTAGAAAAAAATATTTTAAAAATCAAATTGAATTTTTCTCACTTATGTTTCCTCCCATAATTTTAAAACGTTAATATCTTTTATATACGAGATTTTTTTAAGAAAAAAATTACACCAAATTAACGAGCGTTTTATTATCTTTCCAACGAGTTACCATAGTGTTATATAAAAAACGGAGAAAAAAAAAACGACCATTTTTTGTGGGTTTAGTTCATACAGGAAAAAAAAACACAAAGTGTTCAGGTTATTCATTAATCATATATAGGCAAGTCACTATTTATGTTCAAATTAGTAAAATAGAATTCTATTTTCAACATGTGTTAACATTGGAGTTATACATTGTTTTAGTTTAGATATTAATTAGAGTTATACATTGTTTAAGGTTAGGCGTTAACATTAGAGATACAACCAAAGCCATTTTAATGACATGACACTTAAAGAGTCATTCTCCTCCTTAAATGTAGAAAAAATTACACCAAAATAACAAGCGATTATTATCTTTCCAATGAGTACCATAGTGCTATATAAAAAAACGGAGAAAAAAAACGACTATTTTTTGTGGGTTTTGTTCATACAGGAAAAAAAACACAAAGTGTTAAGGTAAATCATAAATCATACATAGGCAAGTCACTAATTATGTTCAAATTAGCAAATATGAATTCTATTTTCAACATGCGTTAACATTGGAGTTATACATGTGTTTTAGTTTAGATATTAATATTAGAGTTATACATTGTTTAAGGTTAGGCGTTACATTGGAGATACATTTTTAATTGTTTTAGGTTAGGTGCTACCCGAAGCTTTATTGCATATAACTGTAAAGCGAATCATTTTATTTCATATGTAAAATTAATATGTCATATTAGATTACTCAACCCCGGGACGTTCCCGGGGTATAATCTAGTTGTAAAATTTAAAAATTTAATGAGGTCCATTGTCAAAAAATTTAGGGGCTTATGTCAAGTTTTCATGAGCGATCTTAAGAATATATCACATACATACAACAATAAAAAAAATCATTGGGCACAGATGACTCTGTTGGAACCTAGTAAATTTGTCTCTAATTTTGTAGAATAGAAATCAAGTTACCATTGCATACCGATGTGCCAAGTCATTAGTCATAACTTATTTTTTTCTTCTTCTAATGCTTAGATGGATTATACAAAAATAGTGTTTTGACTCTTTTAGTTAAATATTTGAAATTCCATTTTCTCAAAATTTAGAAAGCAGGCATTTTTTTTAATTTCTTTAAGTCTAAAAATAGTCAACTTTTATTCTTTAAATTCAAAAGAGAAGAATATTCTTTTGGTCTTTAAAATTGAATAAATAACCACGTTTTGTGCTTTAAGCTTAGAAAATTACACTTCAAAATATTATAACGAAAAAAGTAAATAGACATGAAGAAACAATTTGATAGTCTTTACCACGAGGCCACGACCAACAAACAAGTTATTCCCACAACCAGGGCCGGCCCAATAGTTATCTTACCCTAGGGCCTAGGGCCCCTAAAAATGGGGCCTCCAGTTTTATTTCTTTTGGCCCACTAATTATTTTACCCAAGGCTTCCCAGATCACTCATTTGTTATTTTGTTCTGTCATTATTTTATTAATATTTGGGTTTCTAGTCTTGTTTGACTCTCTAATTTTCTGGTATAATCATACAAAACTACTAGGAATATTCCTACTTTAGTAGTATCTTGATTCTTTAGTATAACTGTAAACTATCTTTGATTACTAATTCCCGACTATATGTGATTCTAATTAGTTACATTTTTTACTAATAATTCAATGTCAAATCGAAACCAGATGTATGTATCTGGTTAGGTAAAAAAGACAAAGAAAAACTAAACGGGAAGCTTTTATTGCATCACAAAAATTATTAAACCATCTAATAAACGTTATACTTTATTATTGTGGTGCCCAAACCCGAGTAAAAGAGGTTGATCCATAACAAAAAGCTTTTTGAAAGGGCCTTGACTTCTTGTTCAGTTAGGGCCTCTGAAAACATTGAGCCGGCTCTGCCACAACCTACACAGTGAATAACTCAAACTTAATTAAGAAAATGGGCATGAAGAAATAAGGATTTGAATGATAAATCATTTGCAAAGCCGAAAATTTAGAGACAAATTTTATCGTGAGTGGTAGCTGCTTTTAGATTATTGCGTTTTGGTAGCCTTTTAAACGCAAATAATCTATCTTTCCCCAAACACGAAAAACTGATTATTTACGTTTTCAAAACGTAATAATCTAAAAATTTATTTGAAAACTCAACCCAGTCCCCAAACACCCTCTATATTCATAACCGAAGCAAAACACGTGCTTAAATCATTGAGATCTCCAACAATTAGCTAAGGTGCATTAAACGAGCATCTAGAAGGATTAAAACTTCGAAGACCAAGTGATATGTTTTTGTGGATAGCTCGCCTAATCACTTTTAACTCCCCTTTCAGCAAAACCTTTCTACACTTTCTTAACTAAAATGAAAGCTTTTTTTTCTCTATTATTTATCCACACTAGAAAATCTCTTTTCCCCAAATTCAAAATCTGGCAAAAAAAAAAAAAAAACAACCCACCTCAAATTAAAACTTTTTTTGGACGGCTTAGTACACCCGGTAGTTAGCTTGTCAATGAGCCTAACCACCCCAGATCGATCCTCTGCACATGCAAACTTTTCAACCCTTTCGCCCAATGCTTCGCATATTTTGCATAGCCCATGGATCGAAACCGTGATCACCCGGGCGGGAACCCTGCTACTATCAATAAACTCTCCCACCTCCGTCTTAGACCTATTCACAACCCCAAATTAAAACTTGACTCATCATTACCATCATCACCCCCACCTGCATCACCCAGCCGGCTACTTGAAATGCAAGCTAGGATTTTGGAGGCCTGAGCCCCTAAATTGGTCCAACAATTTTAATAAAAAAAGTTACATATATTAATGTTTAGGTTAAATAAGTTATATAAAATTGGATAAGCAGTGGTGAAGCTTGGTTTTGGAATCGGTGGGGACCGGACTTAATTTTTTCGATCGGTAGTGGAAAATCGACGGGGGCCGGACTCAATTTACCTATGAAAATCGAAAATTTCACTACTGCGTCGGGAGGGGGGGGGGGGGGCAGGGGCACCCCTGGCCCTAAGTAACCTTCGCCTCTGGGGATAAGACCAACTTGTTGTGGCCGGTGATGAGACATCGGATTGTGCATTTGTTACGACAAACGAAAGAGAAAAACCAAAAAGTATATTTGTTACATAAAGTAGTTACGATTCATTTTTTTAGAGTAAATGGCTAAATTTTTCCTTGAGATTTGTTCAATTTTTGCTAGATCCATCCAAAATAAGAATTTTTGACACCTGAGTCCACTAAGGTTAGAAATCTAGTGCTAAGTCCATCAAATTTGCAAACTCTGTTAAATACTAACATTAATTCAGGGCTATTTTTGTCATTTCCATCATTTTTTATCCTTTAATTCTTTTTTTTTGAACGGTGACTTTCTTAACTGTGTGACAGAGAT
>JAUTDX010001713.1:0-57919 GCA_030844895.1 Ambrosia x helenae | reverse complement strand
CTGCGCCGCCACCTCTTTCTGAATTGCGAATCCTAGTCTACCAAAGATAAATCTTTGCCCCCCTGGAGATGAAACTATTGCTGTGGACGACCCGTTGGACCCTTGTCAAGAAACGAATAGCTTCTGGCGCTAGAGAGCCAAAGGTATCAAAGGCCAAAGGGATAAAGACATGTTGGTTCTCTGCACAAGCTTTAGCATGCTTATCTACTTCTTCGATTCCGCCTTTCTCGATGCTTGCCCAGTTACAAACCCTATTTCCCTTAGGGTATAAAAAAGATATGGGTTTGGATATTAGGGTATAACCAAGTTTCAGGTTACTCTATTGGGTATTAAAAAAAAGGTTTCGATTCCAAGTTTTGAGCTTAAAGCGTGTACTCTATCTATAACCTACGGATAGGATGACATGTCATAGATACTGATGAGATGTTATGTAGGAAATAACCAGTGACATTGTTGGTTGTTGCGTTGAGGTAACAACTAGACTAACAATGATGAGAGATGCCACGTTGAGGTTGAATGACACTAATGATCTGGATGACCATTGCGTTGAGGCGATGGTGAGTTAACCGATGAGGAGTAGTCGTGTCCTTAGGGATGGAGACTAGTGAATGTGAGATATGTCAAAGATATGATTGATGTGTATTGCTCATTATATGTGGTGTTTAACGTTATAACAGAACTCACTCAGATTTGCTAATAGCTTTTAGTGTACATGTCAAGTGAATGAGAGTGGGACGTGAGGATGGCAGCTCCCTGGCACAGGATGAAGGGTTACATGGCATATCTTTACACACTGACATTTCTATACTTGAACTATGATGTTTTTTATGTTTGAATTGGTTGGATGTTTCGATGTTTTGACTATTTTTATCTCATTACATGCACCCTCAATTTTATCTCATTAAAACGACGGACGGTTAATCATGCATCGTGTGGTGGCGTTGATAGCCAAAAGACAAAGGGGTACATGCACCGATCGGGTTTGTCCCGATTGCTATAGTGTTCTGTGCCTTATGTCCAAGGCTTGATACCAAACCACATCGAGCCGGGGGTCTCACTGGAAGCAGCCTCTCTATCTTAGGGGTAGGGGTAAGGCTGTCTACATCTTACCCTCCTCAGACCCTACCTTAGCTTTGCTATAGGTGGGAATAACTGAGTATGATGATGATGATGACGACATGCACCCTCAATTTTATAAAACTAAGGTCTAAGCATTGGGATTATGTCCGGCAGGCGAAACCAATAGCCTGATCACAGTTTCACCATCTGGTTGTCTAAAAGCATTCACGATGCAGTCAAGTCATCGTTACAAGCAATCAATATCATATCACCAATCATATCATATCACCATCTTCATCTTCATATTTGAGCCTAAAGCTTCCAGGGCTGAGCTGAAATCGTGTTGCAACAGTTTCTCCAACTGTGCCAGTCCATCTGACAGTCTAAATGAAAAGTTTACGGCATTCTCTCTGTATCTTAACGTAATCATGTACGTGTTTAGCTGCAGTACACTTGATAATATGCTTCTCTATGAAGGTTGTCTCGGGCTTTGCATACCGTCAGGCAGATCTTTTTGTTTCATCCGGTGGAGTCCAAGTTGGGATGCATGCTTACTGTGTTCTGTAAGAGTGGCAGGATCATGATTACTGGTGGTTGCATTAGAAGTGCCTAAAACCAGGGTGGTAAGAGCTCTGTCAGATGCATGGACGGCTGCATCTGTTTGATCCGACTTTAGAAGGGGGTCACTTTCGTTGGGAATCCTGCTATGTGGCCACCATTGCATACCATGACTCATGCAAATGCGCTTCAAAGTAGACTGCTGACTACACACATACAACGTAAAAGGTAAGGTCAAGGTTGAAATTGAGAATATTAGGACAGGTTACAAATAATGGCATTACTAGAGGTGGCAAAATGGATGGATCTAACTGGCATGATGAATAACAATATTAGTTTTTGCAGTTGGGTCAACCTTTGAGATTTTGAGAACCTCAACCTCAATCTCCTTTGGCAGTTTTACCCATTAGTTATTGACCGCAGTGATGTTCAGTTAAACGCTTCTCTCTATAACAATCATTAATAGAAGCTATTCAACCCTTTCTCACCTAAAAGAAGTGACATTATGTTTGAATTGACTAAAAAGGGAGTAAATAGATTTAGCAGGAGCTAAGCAAGAAAATGAACTTAAATTCAAGCAAAAAATGAGGGCAAAATCTTATTAGTGCATTTAGAAACTTTATTCCTGTAATATCAAAAAAAAAAAAAAATTTGTTTTATTTTCCATAATATGTGTTCCGTATAGTAAATTACATATTTATAATTTATAATATATACAAACGGTTCAGTTCAAATAGGGATATTGCCAAAATCAAACTTCTCATCAACACCAAAGGGTATATAAGATTTACAGTAAATACAAACTAATAAACAAATTATATTCTAATTTCTAGGAATAGGCACGTTGGCTTTACGTATTCTAGTAAGTTCGGATAACGGCTTTATTATAAACTACCAAACCTAAAACAAACCACACAATGGGGAGTGACGAACAGCCTTTCTCGATATGGTTAACCACAATTTTTAAAGCAACAAAGGGTTTGAATGAGGAGAAGCGAGACCTAAATAAATCCACAAGGGAAGGTTTATGTCTTCTCAATTTGGTTGACGGTCCAGTTTCATGGCAGTTAATTTATTTCAACAGCCGAAGGTCAAAATGGCTACTTTTAGTGCGGGACAAAACTAGCTAGATGCATTTTTTTTATCTTATTTTTATGAATACGTATTATATATATGTAAAGACTCCCAAGTCTTCAACTTCTTATATTAATTTTGTCCATATATTGACACTATTTCCTGGGCTACCCAAGTATTAACATGGTTTCAGTTAGGCCAAAAACATTTTGGATGACAACTCAGGTCAAGTAGCTTATGTGCTCCTGGAACTGGTTAGTTCAAAAGCATATAGGCTCTTGCACATTATCTATTTGGCTAACATTGTTCGCTATCCATCATACTGTTTGCTAGAACTGGTATAAATGATACCTATACTGTGTGGGCAACAAAGCAGGTTCAATATATGGGTAGTCTTGACGTAAGAAGTCGAATAATTGGGCATCACCATCCAGCACTTGCAATTTCCCCATAATTAATGTAACTAGTGACTATTCCTTCAATAAAATGATTTGATGATTTATGCATTTGAATACACTTCGAATGAGTTTCAACCCATTTGACCTGTTTCAGTGTTTAGTTAAGTCTTTTAGCTTGACTGGTTAGAAAGAAAAAACTAGCTAGATCTATGGGTCAAACTTGCCATCTCAAGACATCACTAACAATCTATGAACTCACCGTGAAGGCTATCCGCAGCTTCATCAATCGTTTTTCCAAAATATTTTTTGATTTCCTCTAAACTAATTGGCGTATCAGTTCTCTTCCTGCTTCTAGCTGATTTTTTGGAAAAGTCAATGTCTTTCCCCTTTTTTTCCTGTATTTATATCAACATTCTCCTTTGTTCCCACAGAATCAGAATCTGATAATTTATCTTCTTCCATATGCTCCACATGAGCAAATTCACTCTCCTTTGAGCATGCAACATCAACAACACAATCATTATTTCCATTCTTGGCTGGTAGATGTAAATTTTCCAACTCTGGTGGTACGTCTGCTTTTTCATCAAAGTTGGAGACTCAATATTCAAAGTAAGAGGAACTCCACCAATGACTTGGGCAGATGACATATCACCTAGTTGTATCCTAGAAGTGTTCTTAATCTGCTGTTTCACTGTATTCACCAGATTTTGTAGGTATGCCTCGTTTTCACTCTGTGTTGGTAAAAATAACTCCATAACATATTCACCGTCCACTTCAGGACTCTTGAGATAGATAGCTAAACAACTAGTTATTCCATGCATACGAGCATTAAGATGCAAGGGATATTCCTCTTGACTGAGTTTACTTACATCTCCACAAAAGCATAAACCACGAGATGACAATGATCTACCAACAAACACCTTGGAATTTGTCCAGGTGTCGCTCTCTGCAAGTTTCATGGAATCCCCACATGCTCAAGTCTGGCACGTAGAATGGTAGAGCAGCTGTTGACTTGCAGACTTTCCCTATACAGTTTCTACTAAAGCTACTACAACTCCTCTCTAGATTTCCAGAACTGGCCACAACACTATTGTATCTACACAGACTCCACGTCTGAGCTAAAGGTAAATTGTGAATATCACATATCATCTTTAACATCCAGGAGATTTCATTCAATTCAAGTTGCCTTTTGTCATCTCCAACACGTGCCTGAAATTTAAAAGATAAATTCACATGAAATGAACGTACATACACATGCAATCATACATGTATGTACACAACTCACATAAAAGCTAGTATCCTCAAACACGTTTGGAGACTTCAGATTCTCTTCCTGCAAAGTAGAATTGAATCAATTTCAAAAAGGGAAAAAAAATAATGGTATAAGCATATAGAACAACTATGTATGTATGCATGCATGCATCATGTATAGTGTGAAAGAAAATAACATGGCAACTACCTTCAGTGCTCTTGAGACTTGTCGAACCTCAAAAGCATAATCAGTATACTTTGATGATGTTACGAGTTCAAGTACGCCTACACAACGTCCGCTGCAAGGTTCAAACACAGGCAAGTTAATATACCCATGGATATTGTGGGAAGCAGCCCAATCTTGTACAGTTTGTCTGGTTGATAAGCCATGCATGTCCAAACTCCATTCTGGCAACTTTTGGCGATAAACACGTCCAGGAGGACCTAATTCTTCTCTATGCTCCCCATCCACAACAAACACACGTTGCTCAGACTCCAACCTATACTTGTAAAGCCCTTCATCAACCACACCAAGACCAAATGGTGGTCAAAAGTCGTTAGCAAGCACCGCTTCTGGACAGCAACAGGTGACCAAAACTGAACAAGCACACGTGGCTCACGGAAACATAAAACCTTAAGTGCAGCTGTAACCTTCTCTTTAATTATCTTTGGGTCTATGCCATTCTGATCGACCACCAGATTAGACGACCTATAAATATGTGAATCTTTATTAAAGACACAAATTTTAGACGATAACATCCCATTTCGTGATACAAACACAATAAATGAGGGGGGGGGGGGGGGGGACCCCAAACTGCCCTATGTTCCACCAATCACACATTGCCAACTCATTTTATGCTAAACTACCCAAAACACGTTAATTGGTGGCAACACTGCCCTAAACCATGGGCCTCACTCTTTTATACACTATTCTCTCTCTCATAAGTCATACCCAAACACACATACAATTCGGTTACCATCACCCGAGCACCCCTACCCAATTGGGGGCGGCGGCGGTGTAGCACGGTAGCCGCACGGGTAGGGGGTAACCCAGTGCACATCAGACTCCCTTAACAATGTATGCAACTCTGCTAATAGTTAGTTGGTTGTTTTTTTAAAGTAAGTCATCTTCAACAATAGCCATTTTACAAAGCTTCCTTTAGCTATCATATCATATGTTGTTAATAACTTCCAACTAATTACATAAAATTCAGTGGTCAATTACAAAATTCAGAGTTTAATTTACTGCAACAAAATAAACAAAAAACAAAACACTTACTGGTAGGTGGAGAGAATTGAGGAGGTTCTTCCACTTCTCGACTGCCATAACCCTAAGTGATGTTAGATATCTTTTATTATTATCATCTGAACTTGCAAAAGCAGCAGGAGGAGGCAGAGGTTTATGTATGCAAGTGTATCTCGATTCAAATGCATCTAAAACCCTTGAACGCCTTCTTCCAACTGGATCTACGCAAACCTCCATCTTCAATTTCTTCAAGCTTTTCTTACAGATCAATTGTTTTGGGAAAGTTTAGTGTACAGGTCCCACAAACATCAACACTGAAGTCTACGTCTGATATTATAAAAAATTAACATATAAACTGATATAGAGTCATGTGTTATATCCGAGCCGCTAAAAAAGACATGCTCTTACGCTATAACGAATTAAATCATTTGAACTAAAATTTTAATACGGTCAATGGTATAACGATAAACATAACAATTAGCAAAATAGTAGTATTAAATATAGTGAAATTACATACCGTACTTGATATTGAGCTTATAAATTTGTTATGGGTTATTGGGTTACTTAACAAGTTTAGAATATTTGAGTTTAATTGGGCCCAAGTTTAACTGTTAAACGAGTTATTTAAAAAAATACATATATATAATATTTAGGAATTTTTTTAGTTGTGCCATCGAGATTTACGGTCCCAAACTGGGTGGCCTCCCCAGCCACTCCAAGGGTCGCGGGTCGCCCATATCAACATGTGTAACTTCATGCAAGAAAAAGAAAACACAAACACGTTAATAACATTCAAGACCGCACTACCTACGAGAAAGAATAGTGTTTATATAAGATAAACGAAAAGATAACCGTTATGACAATTCTATTAATGTTTAGGGTTCAATGTAAGTTACTCATAAGTTAAAGAAAAAAAAAAGCAAGTCGAATAAGTATGAGATGGTTAACTATAAACCCATAAAAATGTAGAGTCGAAAGGTGTAATAAAGCCATAAGAAGCCAAAAAAAATCACTATTAATAGCTTTTTGAAAAGTATATATTAGAAATAGGAATACTATAATTACCGGTAGGAAAAACCCGTACAATGCGGTGGCAACAATTTACAAACCAATACTCATTTTTTTGTTAGTTTATCAATTCTCACGTGATATATTGTATTAGACGTTAGTTTTCTTATTTGTAACATTGGTGATCTATATGTGCCATGAGCGTTACATAAAATTTGTATGTATATTAGTTTCTTATATACCCGTGTAATACTTGAGTTGAACAATAAAAAATATGTAAGTCCTAACTCTATAAATAGAAGAAATATAAACGAAGACTTCGCTTGACTTCATTTTCGGTTTAATAACATAAATTCACTTAAATATTCGTTTTACTTGACTCGACTGTCCATACAAGTGCCCGACGAAGCAAACCGAATGCTTGATATGGGGTTTGAACAAGAAGTTGTTCCATCTTAGCAAAACAAGTTCTGGTACATGATCATTTAGTTCTGATTTTAAAATTGTTGCAAAACAAGTTCTCGTCAATATGTTCTATTATGAGATAAGTAGTTTGACTTAAAAGTCAACTTGTGTAGATTTTAACTGTCAAGAAGGTGTCTTTTATACCACCTCCTGTTTATACACTCGCTTAAACACTATTAAAGTTATAACATTTAATACCATTATTATTTATTCTTGGTTTCACAGAGGTTGGAAGGTTGTTTCCATTAGCGGTGACAAACAACAAAGGTCACATACCAAGGCACTTCAGTTATTCAAGGGCGTGTGTTCGCTGTTGTTGAGTGGATTCAGTTTTAGTTTAAATATTCAATCCTGGTACTAGCCAAATTCTGAATTTAAGTCCATGATTTGTGATGTTTGTGCAGATAGCAACGGATGTAGCTGCTCAAGGGCTGGACATTCTAGATGTTGAAGTTGTAATAAGTTACAGCTTCCCATTGACTACAGAGGATTGTGTCCACAGAAACGGAAGAAGAGGGTGCGCTGGTAAGAAGGGTGTCAGACGTACTTTCTTCATGAGGGAGAATAAGGTAATTTCCAAAAAGCATGCATGTTCACTTTCTGATGATTTAGTGTGATCTAATTTTTATACCAAGGTATGCATCTCAGGCACTTTCTGGAGATATGATACCTGTTCTTAGAGAAGCTGGAGACAATGTACCTGCAAAACTGGTATAGAGCCTTTTATTATATAATATATGCTTTACTATTGTATGCTACATTTAAGTGAGTTCAAGGTTTGTGACTAGGCTCAACTGAGAATATAATTTAGAACACTTTCTTATAAACTGATAACACAGATTTCATTAAAAAAAAAACTGCATGTTGTTGCATATAGCTAAATCACACAAAAAAAACTAAGCAAATGCTACTACATTATGTCCTCTAGCTCCTTATTTTCATTCATCAGGTTTACTTTCATTTTCAGGAGGTGAAAACAGTTGTACAACCAACTCTACCAATTCTTCAACACTTTCTCCTAGTCGCGAGTCAAGATTTTCAATTAGCGGGTCAATTTCCACATAAGAAGTTGGCCTAATGTTGACAATGCTGGTGATCTCAGACTTTGTAAGCTTGTAAGGCTTACATTTCGTCACAAACTCAGCAATACTTTCTCTTTTTTGGCTGCAAGCAGGAGTCTTCACCAGGTAGTCGTAAACCTTGAACTCTGAAGGCGCTACTGGAGCAAGAACCCGGGTTGGATCTTTTGCAGCCCCTTTAGAACGTAGAAAGTCAAGTACTTCGAAATTTGTAAGTATGCCCGCATTTTCTTTCAGTATCTTCATCACTATAAACCGAGTACCTAAGTTGAATAGATAAAACTAAGTTAGCCGAATTGAAGCCACTTACTGCAGCAAATTTTCTTCAAAGCATAATTACACAAAACTGCTGAAACGGTTTAATTAATTTATTTATCTTTTTAATGGCTAAAATATAATAAAACTAGCGAAAAAACAACTCAAGGCAAACGAGTTACATTACAAGAAGAGGATTTCGAATCCAAACCGCCCAACTAATATCTTTCTGTTCCTACTAACATACCACCAATACGCTACTAGCTACCAGCCACCAGTTAGTTTTGCCAAACATACCCTACGAGTAAATAACGATGGAACCAAACCACAATAAACCTTTAGCCGATTTTCTTGAGAAAAAGCGACGTTACTCCGGAATCTCCAAATGACCCAAAATAATATCATGTATAAGCTTTCTCTTCTTTGGACGAAGTATGTATATCATTACATATAATGTAATGATATACATCATACACTTGGACAATTCATATTTTTCATATATTTAAAACAGTCAATTGCATCTTCGTACATTAAACAAAGCATCATCCCCTCAATTATCCAAATCAACTACGTTTAAACAGGGGCAATATTATAGAAACAATTGATGAATCGAATTAGGTTCAGCAATTATACTTAGGTACGTAACATATGAAATCATAAACCCTAAAGGGGGAATCGCAAATATGGAAACAAACCTTGGTTCAGCAACTTTGTGTTCCGTTGTTTTGATGGGTGATGCTGCTAGGTTGGGGGCAGTTGCGCTGTTCATTATATAATTGGTTTATGGACACTTGGGCTTTATTAAGATAAAAAAAAAAGATTTACATATGTATGATGTAGCAACCTTTTAAGACACGAAAACGAAACTTGTAAACACGAACACGATACGAAATCCAATCGTGTCATTTTTTTCAAACACAAACACGAACATGTGTATAACAGGTTAACACGATAAGTAACACCTGGTAAAACAACTTAAATGACAAGACACAATAAGACCTGTTAAGAGACGAACACGATAAGACATGAACACGAAACAGGTAAACACGAACACGAAAATAAACAGGTCTTAACATGTCGACCTGTTAAGGCCAAACACGAAACCTGTCAAAATCGTGTAAGTTCGTGTCAGTTTATCGTGTTCGTGTCTAAATTGTCAGCCCTAATTTTATCCATGCACTTTTGTTTTTTCTGTTTTTGTTATCTTTGAATGCGTTTCTAGTTTTTATTAATATTAGTATTTAATAGGGTGGCACTAAATGGAAACAACCCTTAACTCTAGCGTACCCGTTAGTCTTTCACGTTACATGGGCTGTTTGATAGGATGAAAATTAAACTTGCAAGCCATTTGATTTTGCCAATAGCCACATATGTTGTTTATATGTCGATCAAACCATATCATATGACTAGTATGAAATGACAAGTCATATGGCCTTTTTTGCATGTGATGCTTACTTTACCTGATCCATTTTCGCATTCTCTGACAACCTGAATCCCTGTGTAAATTTACCATTATTGCTAGAGGCGTACCTGGTGTATAGGTATGAAGGTCACCCGACCCCATATAATTTCGACGCATGCCACTGGGAAATTTGAGCCTAACTCCATCAAATATTTAATTTTACAGGTGTTTCGGTTATTTTCAGAAATTTATATTGCTAAATAGACCAGATAATTATATTTTATAAATCTTGTGATTGTTTTATAACTAGTAATTGTCCCCATGCTACGTGGAAAGATGGTATTTCTTTAGCTTATATATGGCAGTTAGATTGTTGATTCAAATAGTTATAACACATACGCTTATACACAGACATTACACTCGTTGTTACCATGTGGTTCATATTTTAAATAGTTACTATCTTATTACTGTATATGTCTTACCTCTCCTCTAGATTTAGATGCCATTACATTATCTCCAAAATAATCATTGGGTGTTGTATTTTATCACTACAAAAACAAAACTATAAGCATCCCACGTCTCCTTTCTATTAAAATATGAAATAAATACCCAACTTCACGTATATTTGATAATTCGGGGGGGGGGGGGGGGGGGGGGGGCGCTATTCGAGCAAACATATAGCTTTCTAACTATCAAAAAATTTTAGTAATCTACTAATCTACATAAATAATATTCCCTTAAGTGTAAAAATGACTAAGATGAGATGACTTAACGGAAAAAAATCTAATAAAGTTGGTGCGGCTAAGTGAAATGGTTACAAAAATTGCCTTTCAAGTAACCATATAAATAGGCTTTATTAGATTAAGCTGAACAATAAGGAAACATCAAAACAGAAGGTACACGAGATCGGTGGCAAGGATACATAAAACACATTGTATCGCAAAATATAACACAATGTCGAAGGTCAAAGACATAATGATTGCAAAAAAGACACAATGATGAAATAAAAAGACAATGGCAAATAAAAAAGACACAATTCTTTAACAAAAATTCTAAAATCTACAAGTTAAAACTTCAAAATTCAAAATCGAAAATCGAGAACCTAAAAGGTAAGATGGTAGAGTTCAATGAGGCGATTTCAGTGCCACTAGAATGAGTTCAATTGGAGTCTATTTGATACCATTCCTACGGTTTCTTATTTTAGGATACTATGTAATATGTGTATGAACCTTTCCTTATATGATAAAAACATGTCTTTTTTTAACTTAAAGGTTTAAAATGACCAAATCACAAGAACGAAATTGTATTTAACTCTAGTATTTGCTTACAAGGTGGTTTCGTGGTTTTTCCGAGAAAAAAAAAATATCAAATTAAGGTTTATAGATACATTTCAGAGAAGTTTCTCTTAAGATCATTTCTTTGCATTCAATTTTTATTTCACATGTTTTTCTTATTCATCAATTATAAGATGGCATTTTTTTCTTTATTTAAACTTGATAAAAGAAAAGTTACAAACCAGTAAATTTGTAAATTTTATCTGAAAACATTAATGTGAATATAAATTTTTAGTTTTGTTTAATAAAGGAACTATTAAATAATTATAAAAGATTTGAATGTATGTTAAATCTTAAAGAAGACATAATAATAATAATAATAATAATAATAATAATAATAATAATAATAATAATAATAATAATAACTAGTGTTTTTGTTAACCCGCCGCAAAGCGGCGGGGCACGTTTGTTGCGCAGAAGTGTTTAGTAGCACTATGGGCCACGATTTTCCTGCATTCTTTCGCGTAATTGTGGACGGTTTCGTGGACATAAAAGATAATATTAAGTGACTGTTATTGTCGCGTGGGATTCAAAAAAATACTCGCGGCTAAAAGCTAAAAGTTTGGTGGTCAAAGTTTGAAATCCTAAACGCTAAAAGTTTGGTGGTCAAATTGGAGAAAAGAAAATACATAAGTTAGTAAGAAAGTTAATGGCCAAAGTTGGGTGGTCAAAGTTTGAAAGCCTAAAAGCTAAAAGTTTGGTGGTAAAAGTTTGAAATTCTAAAAGCTAAAAGTTTGGCGGTCAAAGTTTGGTGGTCAAATTGGAAGAAAATAAAGTACATAGGTTAGTAAGAAAGTTAGTGGCCAAAGTTGGGTGGTCAAAGTTTGAAATCCTAAAAGCTAAAAGTTTGATGGTCAAAGTTTGGTGGACAAATTATAAGAAAATAAATTAAGCTAAAAGTTAATGGCCAAAGTTTTAAATCTTAAAAGATAAAAATTTGGTAGTCAAATTGAAAAGCTAGTAGCAGAAAATAAACGTAAAAGTTAGTGGTGATATATATTACCAACAAAGCACCTCCTGTTAATGGATATTAGCAAAAGGTAGGCGGGCTGGGAAAAATTACGTGGAAAAACAATTAGTTGGACTAATAAGGAAACTTGGAAAAAGCACTTTCACGTGAACGAAAATGAAGCAGCGTATTGTAGAGTGTAGACACTGTTCAAGTGTCATATTTTTAATATAGATACAATAACAACAATAATAATAATAATAATAATAATAATAATAATAATAATAATAATAATAATTGGCATATATATAGCACCCCATGGTCCACACACATGGATCAATGGGTTCATAAGTCTTGCAAATGTTATATGGTTAAGTTCTAGAAAGTTTTGTTATTTTATTTGGAATTGTGGCAATACTTATACAACTACAACTTCAAGGGTTGGTCTTTTGTGATAACCAAAACTTTAAATCTTAGCAGACCAATGCATTGGTCCAGCTCACGACAAGAAAACAACAGTGACCTGCTCCAGTGCTCCCCTTTTATGACAAAATGGGCCTATTACCATATTATATATTTGTTTCTTTTTTTCAGTCCAAACTTATAATATAGATTGCTCAACTAAATTGACACGTGACTAAGTTGACCAAGTCATCATTTCATTAGTATAGATTTACAAAGTCAATGATTAAATTATCAAAGTTGATATATTAGCATCATCTCCAGGGTCTCTTAACCCTTTTAATTCCAAGTATTGACTACCAAATGTATGATCTCATTACAGGCACCCTCAATTTTATAAAACTAAAGTCTAAGCATTGGGGTTCTGACCGGCCGAAACCGATAGCCTGATCACAGTTTGACCATCTGGTTGTCTAAAAGCATTCAATGATGCAGTTAAGTCATTGTCACAAGCAATCAATATCATATCACCATCTTCATCTTCGTATTTGAGTTTAAAGCTTCCATGGCTGAGCTGAAACCGTGTTGCAACCAGTTTCTCCAACTTTGCCAGTCCATCTGCCAGTCTGAATGAAAATTTTACCGTATTCTCTCTGTATGTTACCTTAATTGTGTACGTGTTTGCTGCAGTATTCTTGATATGATTGTCTTTGACGGTTGTCTCAGGCTTTGAATGTCCGTCAGGCGGATCATTTTGTTCTGTCGGTGGAGTACAAGTTGGGAAGTATGCTTACTGTGTTCTGTAAGAGTAGCAGGATCATGAGTACCATTTGTTGCATTAGAAGGCCTAAAACCAGGGTGGTAAGAGCTCTCTCAGATGCTTCGATGGCTGCCTCTGTTTGATCCGGCTTCAGAAGGGGTCCTTTTCATTGGGAGTCCTGCTATATGGCCACCTTGCTATACCATGACTCCTGCAAATGCGCTTTAAAGTAGACCTGCTGACTACACACATATGATGTAAAAGGTCAAGCATAAAACTGAGAATATTAAAAGGAAAGGTCACATAGATTGACATTACTAGAGGTGGCAAAATGGACGGATCAGACTGGCATAATGGATAGTAAAAGTGTGTGTGCAGTTCGGTCAAACTCAAGATTTTGAGCACCTCGACCTTAACCTCATTTTGGGGTTAACCCCATTAGTGGTTAACCGCGGTGAGGTTCAGGTAAAGGCTAACCTATATAACAATTATTAATATATGCAATTCAACTCTTTCTCACCTAAAAAAGTGACTATCTTTAAATCTACCAAAAAGAAAGTAAATAATTTAGCAGGATCTAAGCAAAGATAATGAACTCATTCAAGCTATAAATGAAGGTCAAAATCTCATTAGTGCATTTAAAAACTTTATTCATTCAATATACAACAACCAAATCCAATAAATCCCACAAATAGCAAAGCTATTGGCAAGGTCTAGGGAGGGTGGGATGTAGGCAAACTTTACCTCTATGACTCTATCCCTGGTGATAGAGAGGCTGCTTCCAGCAAGATCATCGGCTCTAAAAACATAGCAGACTAATATATAGAACATAAGGTGTGTATGACACATATATGTATATAGAAAGCTACTAATAATCTTGGTTTAAAAAAGCGCGACGAGGACTAAGCGCATCGCGCGAACCGCAAAGCGCAAAAAGCGTGAGATTTTCGTACCCGAAGTGTACACTAACTATATAATTTCTTTTATATATCCCATGATTTTTTAGCTTCATTTACATAAACTATAGCTATATATAAGGTTTTTATGTGATTTTACCTATATGTACAAGCCAAAAACACCAAGGTACAACATTTTTATGCATAAAAATACATGGTGTACGTGAGGCGCGCCTCAGGGTCAAAATCGACTGAAATTTTGCCAAAAAAGCGCCTGAGGCGCGCCTTTGGGAAATTGGGTAAGCGCAAAGCCCTGAGGCGCCCTAGTCTGCGCCTTGATGTGCCTTGCACCTAGGCGCGCTTTTTAAAACCCAACTAATAATAGACAGAACTAACATCAGAAACAACCTATAAACATAGATACAAGAATACAATCACATGTAAATTCCACCAAACATGTAGGCAAAACTAAGTCCCTAAGACTCACCTAAAACGCATTTGTACCCTCCCCTAAAAGTCCTTACCTTAATCCTACGTCTTCATGTGATATGAAGAAATTAAATAAGTGTTTTATTACTTTACATGATATATGTCATCCTTATAGTATATTATATATTTATATTTACATACAAACGGTTCAGTTCTAATAAGGATATGGCCAAATCAAACTTCTCACTACACCAATGGGTATACATAGGATTTACAATACATACAAAATAACAAACAATATATTTTCTTGGAATAGACACATTGACTTGATGCATTCTAATAAGTTCAGTCAACCGCATTATTTTAAAGTACCATACCTAAAACAAACCATATAATGAACCCACAAGGGAAGGTTTCATGGTAGTTTCATAGCCGTAGGTCAAAATGGGTATTTCTAGTGCAGGACAAAACTAGCAAGATGTGCTTTTATCTTATTTTTATGAATATGTATAATATATGTAGAGACCCACCAAGTCTTCAACTCGTTATATTAATTTTGTCCGTATATTGAAAACTACTTTCTGGGCTACCCAAGTATGAACATGGTTTCATTATTATAACTGATTCAGGCCAAAAGCATTTTGGATGACAACTCAGGTCAAGTAGCTTATTCGCTCATGGAACTGGTCAAATCAAAAGCATATTAGCTCTTGCACATGATCTATTTGACTAGCATCGTTCGTTATCTGTCATATTTAAGGCAAAGAATAATATAAATGATATGACTACTGCCTGGCCTACGAAGTAGGTTCAATACATGGCTAGCATAAATGTAAGAAGTTGAATAATTGGGTGACTTCCACATGCAATTTCCCCATAATTAATGTAATTGCTGACTAGAAAAATTATATTAATAATAATCTAACTTCAATAAAATGATTTTAACGATTTATGCATTAGAATACACTTCAAATGGGTTTTAACCCGTTTGACCACTTTTATGTTTAGTTAAATCTTTTCACTTAACGAGTAAGAAACTGAACATAACTTAAATAGACCCATTGGGTCAAACTTGCCACCTCTATACATCACAAACAATCTATGAACTCACCATGAAGGCTATCTGCAGCTTCCTCCATCGTTTTACCAAAATATTTGCTGATTTCATTTAACTTAATTGACCTGTCAGTTCTCTTCCTTTTTCTAACTGGTTTTTTGGAAAAGTCAATGTCTTTTGTCCTCCCTTTCCCTGTATTTATATCATCTTCAATCCAACATCCAAATACGGAACAACTACATTTTGGTTTGTTCCTGCAGCAGCAGCAGAATTTGATGGCTTATCTTCATCTAAACTAATTGGCTTGTCACTTTTCTTTTTTCTAATTGGTTGTTTGGAATAATCAATGTCTTTTACCAGCATTTTCCCAGCATTATTTATATCAAGATCTTCAATCCCAAAATTCACATACGAAACAACATTCTCGTTTGTTCCTACATCAGCAGAATTTGATGGCTTATCTTCCTCTAAACTAATTGGCTTGTCAGTTTTATTTTGTATAATTAATAGGTTGGAATAATCAATGTCTTTTATCAGCATTTCCCCTGCGTTAATACCAACATCTTCAGTCCCAAAATTCATATAATTCTGGTTTGTTTCTGCGTCAGCAGAATTTGATGTTTTATCTTCTTCCATATGCTCCACATGAGCAAATTCACTCTGCATCGTTGAACATGCAACATCAACATCACAATTCATTATTTCCATTCTCAGCCAGTAGATGTAAATTTTCAAGCTCTGGTGGTACGACTCCTTTTTCAGTCAAAGTTGGAGACTCGATATTCAAAGTAAGAGGAACTCCACCGATGACTTGGGCAGAAGACATATCACCTAGTTGTATCCTAGAAGTGTTTTTAATATGCCGTTTCACTGTATTCACCAGAATTTGTAGGCATGCCTCGTTTTCACTCTGTGTTGGTAAAAATAACTCTATAACATATTCACCGTCCGCTTCAGGAGTCTTAATATAGATAGCCAAACAACTGGTTATTCCATGCATACGAGCATAAGGAACCAAGGGATATTCGTCTTCACCAAATACACTTACATCTCCACAATACCATAAACCACGAGATGACAATGATCTCCCAACAACACCTTGAGATTTGTCCAGGTGTCGCTCTCTGCAAGTTTCATGGAATCCCCACATGCTCAAGTCTCGCACATAGAACGGTAGAGCAGCTGTTGACATGCAGACTTTCCCTATACAGTTTCTACTAAAGCTACTACAACTCCTCTCTAGATTTCCCGAACTGCCACGACACTACTGTATCCACACAGACCCCACGTCTGAGCTAGAGGTAAATTATGAATATCACATACTCTCTTTAAAGCCCACAAGATTTCATTCAATTCAAGCTGCCTTTTTTCATCTCTAACACGTGCCTGAAATTTGGAAGATAAATTCACATAAAATAAAGACGCATACACATGCAATCATACATGTATGTACACACTACACAACTCACATAAAAGCTAGTATCCTCAAGCACGTTTGGAGACTTCAGATTCTCTTCCTGCAAAGTAGAATTGAATCAGTTTCAAAAAATGAAAAAAGAAATAATGGTATAAACTTCTAGAGCAAGTACGTATGCATGCATGCATTACGTATGCATTGAAAGAAAATAAGAACATGGTAGCTACCTTCAGTGCTCTCGAAACTTGTCGAACCTCAAAAGCATAATCAGCATACTTTGATGATGTTATTAGTTCAAGCACGCCTACACAGTAACCACTACGAGGTTCAAACACAGGCAAGTTAATATACCCATGGATATTGTGGGAAGCAGCCCAATCCTGCACACTTTGTCTGGTTGATAATCCATGCATGCCCAAACTCCATTCTGGCAACTTTTGGCGATAAACACGTCCAGAGGACCTAAGTCTTCTCTATGCTCCCCATCCACAACAAACATACGCTGCTCAGATTCCAACCTATACTTGTAAAGCCCTTCATCTACCACACCAAGACCAAAAGGTTGGTCCAAAGTCGTTAGCAAGCACCGCTTCCGGATAGCAACAGGCGACCAAAACTGAACAAGCACACGTGGCTCACGGAAACATAAAACCTTAAGTGCAGCTGTAATCTTCTCTTTGATTATCTGTGGGTCTATGATATTTTGATCAACCTCTAGATTAGACGAACCTACAAACACGTGAATCACACCATCACAGTAAAGATGCAGACTTCATAAAATAAAAAAAAATGAAACCGTTTAACAATGTGAGTCTGGTAATAGTTTGTTAGTGTCCTAAACTTAGTCATCTTCAACAATAACCATTTCATAGAGCTTCGGTTGGCTATGCATTTCTTGTTCAGTTCTCGATTAACTAATTAGTTATGATATTATCATATGTTGTTAACATTCAACAATATAACTAATAACTTCCAACACATTACATAAAGTCTCATGCTCAATTTGTAACTGTACGATAAAACCGAACACTTGCATTTATCAGCAATTTCGATCTTCTTTTAATAGATTAATAACTTCTTACAGACTAATTAAAACATATGTTTCACATTTAATTTGTATGATAAAACTCCATTACTAATTAAAATATATGTTTCACATTTAGTTTACATCAAACTTAGGTCACGACTTAGAACCTGTAAACAATATAATAATAATAATCCAAAGCATCACGACCAAATCAACAATGAGCTGTGTGTAGTACAGCTATTTAGGGCACATCATTGTCACAGAGTTGACTCAAATCACACAGAAGTCGTCGTTATAATATATAAAAAATAAAAAACCAGAGTTCAATTTAGGGTTTATGTAAATATATATAGTCAGATCATAAATAAAACAAGACTTACTGATAGGTAGAGAGGATTGAGGAGGTTCTTCCACCTCTCGACTGCCAAAAACCCTAAGTGATGTTAGATATCTTTCATTAATATTAATATTATTATCTGGACTTGCAAAATCAGTAACAGGTTCATGGATGCAAGTGTATCTCGATTTCAGATCATCTAAAACCTTTGAACGGCTGTTTGCAACTGCATCTATGGAGACCTTCGTGTTCATGTTCTTCAAGGTTTTTTTTACAGATCTTATCGTGTTTGGGAAAGTTAGGGAACAGGTTCACAAACGAAAGATGATGGACCTTTACTTTTGGACTAACTCGTGAACTATATGATATATATCGCTTTAATTTGGACCCTAGTAAAAACTGTGTGTTTGAGTTGATAGTTACCAGAAAAAATAGTGGACGAGTTTGTTTGATAGTTTTACCAGATAAGATTAAGCCAGTCTTTTTTGACCTACCCAACATAAAAAACTATGTTTTGAGTTGATAGATTAGATGGGTTGTATTGTGTTTCGGTGGATCAAGAATTAAAATTACGTAATCGGTTATCATACGAAGTGTACCCATGACAAGTTTAGAATTATGTAAGTTCAAAATTAAAATTACGCATATCTGCATCATACCTTATTCACCTTGCCAATCAGCATCTCATATGTAACATCATCACCAATCTCCAATTGACAACCATCGAACATTAACCACCACCTGCAATCCCTGGCTCCAGATTAATTAACCACCTCCGGCCGCCATCGTTGTATCGACGATCACCACCACCTGCATAACCAACTAGATGTCCCTTTTTGTGTTTAGATGATGAAATTGATAAGGTAGAAGATGAAACAGAGTAAAGACAACCACGATTAATCGGTTTACAGCATAAAAAGAAAGATACAGATTCGGCATAATTACGCACCCTACCTTTCAAAATCACGCACACTGTATCTTGATAATTACGCACCTTGTATTCATAATTACGCATACTGAAGGATCATTCGTATGCTTTGTACGTTGAGCATCTTTTGTATTTTAAACTTTCTCTAGAGTATCAATTATTTTTTAATAGTTGGTAATACGTAAAATTACGCACCTTATATTCATATTAAGTTATGAATTTTTTAAAGCTTTTCACTACATTTTTTAGAGGTGTCACTATCATCATCCAAAACATTTAAAGGTTAGAATAAAAATATTAATAAATTATAGTAACCGTACGAAATCATACCATTCAAATAACTAATGTTAACTTACGGTTGTGGACCTTAAAGGAAACATAATAGAAACAAAATAAGTGGGAGTTGTGGTGGGCCGTGGGGGATTCAATAAAGTCCTCACCCCGGTCATAGGGGTCAAGTAGTCAACAACAAAGAAAACAGGATAGAAGGACCCATCAGGTGATCAGGATAAACCAAATTTAAATTATTTTGATATATAGTATAGGGTTAAGATCAAATACATAATGAAAAAAATAGCAAGTCGTATGAAGGGTATCAAACAAAGTTCGATTAAACTCATGTAAATGGCACTGGAACCAACTAATCGAACCCTACGATCTTAGATAGTGTTTGGTATGCAAGAATTAGAGGCGGAATGGAGTATTACTATGAAATGAAAAAAAAAGGTGTTCGGTTGGTCAAGGTAATGAAATAATCCATTACCTAGTCCATTTCATTCACTTTACAAACCCCAAATTCATTCCATTTGGCCCCGTGCTTTTTTCATTCCATTAACCACCACCACTACCACCATCACCCGTTGTTGCCACCAGCCACCGTCTCCACCTACCACCATCGAACACCGTCGAAACCACCGCCACCCATGAACATTGCCGCCACTGACCACCATCACCGACCACAGCCACCATCACCAACGTTGCCACCCACCGCCACTAAGCACCGCTGCCACTAATTACCGTCACCACCGCCACCCACCACCACCACCGCTGCTACCCGCTGACCACCGACCACTAACACCATCGCCACCCATCGACCACCACCGTTGCCGCCACCACTAACCATTTCCACCGACAACCGCCACAAACGGCCGCCGCCACCTTCGCCCACCACTGTCGACCATCTCCTTCAACCATTGCCCCCATCCACCGTCGCCGACTTTATTCCATCGTCTTTTCCTACCTACTAAACACGACAAAGTAATAATTCATTTCATTCTCACATGGTAACCGAACAAGATCATGGTATGGTAATGATCTATTTCATTCTTTGGTCAATTCTATTATCTCGTCCATTCCACTACCCCATATCAAACAAACCATTAGTTTTTATTTTTTAGATTTTTTGGATTTTTAGCTTGTAGTTTTAGAATTTGTGTTATATAATTATGTCATCTATATTGCATTGTGTTTTTTCTTTATTTTCGTCATTTCTACGATTCATTGTGTCTTTTTTTCCCGACAATGTATTATATTTTGTGACCTATTGTGTTATATTTCATAATTCATTGTGGTTTTTGTACTTATCACATTTCTCATTTTTGTTATATTGTGTATAATAACTACAAATTGAATAAATCACTTCTAAATTTTACGGCCACTTGAAATACCTTAATCCTTATAACTAAAAAAATGTATAAATCACTTGAATACCAACGGAATTTGCTAAAAAAATGATATCGACACTAGAATTCTTTTTTTGAACGTTGAATAAAGGCTGGTCAAGTGGTATATTTATTGGCAAAAGGCACCAACAACTGTGATAGCAGAAAATCCTGG
Source organism: Ambrosia x helenae (assembly GCA_030844895.1). Taxonomy (NCBI): domain Eukaryota; kingdom Viridiplantae; phylum Streptophyta; class Magnoliopsida; order Asterales; family Asteraceae; genus Ambrosia; species Ambrosia x helenae. Next base: position 36,752 of record JAUTDX010001713.1, on the reverse strand, counting down.
TGGCTTAGTCCCTCATCAATTCTAAAAGAAACTCATAGTCCAAAGGTCTACTATGGTAAAACCCATAGACGAAAAATTGGAAGACAAAAACTTTATCATAACGAATAGATTTTAAAATACTTTTTAAACATATTAGTTTATTTTCTACTAATACCTTTTGCCTAAAAATCAGAAGAATCGGATTTATTTTGCTTGTTTTTAAATATGCGAAGGGATAGTGAATAGTGTGCATGGATGGGTTTAATACTTTGTACATACATATCCATGGGCCGAAATGCCTTGACGGGAGATTAAAAGATTCATGGAATTTAATAAAACATCAAACAGATAAGGTAAATTAAACTTTATTGCTTTACGTGTATCTTTCGTAAAGCTAGCTGGATGCTGGTGGCTGTGGCTGGTAGCTATAGTTTTTAAATATATTTTAGTGTTTGGAAGTATAGCTGAAACTTTTAATAAAATGTATAAAATAACAAAAATGGGCATAATAAAATGTAGATATTTGTGTCATTTTACTCATTAAACTTGTAGCTAGTAAGAGCTTTTTCTTAAACGCTGGTACTAGTAGCGTTTTCAATACGAAGCTTTTTTATTAACCTAAAACCAAACAAGACTTTTTATGAGTTTTTTCTTAAGAAGCTCCTTAGAGCTTCTTACCAAGCATACTCTATATCGTGTGTTCATCGGATCAGTTTCAGAGTTAGTTAAATCCTGTTGTTTGGGTTTTATAGTAACCGTAGGACTAGTGGCGTACCTTAGTTGGTGCGGGGAGGGGCGACCGACCCCCCGGATTTTCACGCAGAAGTTCCGATTATATAGTATCCGTATAGAAAATTTTGAAAATATAGGGTTTCGATCCCCCGAAACTGGTTTTCGACCCCCGAAACTAGTGACTTCCGAATCCCCGAACCTTCAGGTCAAGCTTCGCCACTGCGTAGGATAGTCTATGTGCTTTTATAAGATTTTGAAAATAGTATCTAAGTATAAGAAATTACATCGATAGATCGATAGTCCAAACTTTTGCAATTTGTAACATAGGTGTCACAATTTGTAAAAGTTTTGAACTAAATTTGTTACAAATTAGAAAAATTCAGTTGTTATCGCAAATTGATGATTTTACCCATGACTTAACTGGGACTAACTGCATTCCGTTAGTGCTAGGGATGAGAATAACAAATAATTGAAACCATGGAACGATTGTGACAAAAAAATCAAAAGTTTCTACGCAAATGTCAGTTTTCACCAAACCACATAGATGATTTTGACAGTTTACTCTTTATTTATTTATTTAATTATATATTTTATCTTATTTTATGAAATGCTCCCGTTGACTTAAAAAGGTAAAATCAATGCACATGTGCATCATAAAAAGAAGCATAACTGATACAAACTAATGCACAACAATACAAAACTATAAAACCGATACACCACTATGAAAATGAAGTTCACATTAACAAATCAAAGTCAAAATAAATAATTTAGTTGATAAAATGAAATTCTATATATCTAAGAGACTTAGACCATAATAAGGCTAACAAAAGTCAAAACTGTTCCAAATAAAACAAATTCAGACTATTAAGTCCATTAAGCTAAGCTAAATAAGAGTAAATATTATAAATGTAGTCAAAATTCAAACTGATGAGAATCCAAAAGTTATTTTTGCAACTGTCAAAACTGAAAATAAGCATGATTTTGTAAATATCACTCTAATTTGAAATGACTTGGACACAATAGTTAACATCAGAAGTTGGGTTAACACTATTCCCATGTCTTTAGATGTGGCACCTATCTCCACAATGACCTGTTTGTTGAGGGCAAACTTTAGTTGCTCAGATCTTGCTTGGGTGGCCTCAATTGACACAAAAACATCGTTGCTCAACAAATCTCTAAGATGTTAGCAAGCACCACAAATTACATGATGAAGCACCAATGATAGCCAGGCTAAACATAAATGAAACCTTAGTTGCTTGAGATTATTGGGTTGTCTTGAGCCCACTGCTTGATACTAGTACTAGGGGTGCAAACGAGCCGAGCTCGATTAACTTATAAGAGCTCGAGCTCGGCTCGTTTATTACTATTAGTTAATATATTAAATTAAAATAATAGGCTCGTTCAGTCTCGGAAGCTCGATAAGTGAAGCTCGAGCACAGCTCGTTTACTAAACAACATTAAATGAGAGGTAAATATTATTAAAATTAGTAAAACTAATATTACACTAAGCTCGATAAGGCTCGACGAGCCTAACGAGCCTCACATGCCAAGCTCGGGCTCGTTCTCGATAAATAAACGAGCTTTGTTTTAAGCTCAAGCTCGACTAGGCTTGTTTCGAGCTTTTTATCGAGCCGAGTTCGAGTAGCTCGCGAGGAGCTCGGCTCGTTTGGACCTTTTATGTTGCAACCTTGTTTATTTTATATGATATACGTAGGTAGTAGGTACTCAACTTGGCCACCCCCCAAATTTGGACCTTTTAGCTAAGAGTTGAGTATTCCTCATAAGCAAACAATACTTGTTCCATGGAAGGGTGTAACAAGATGGCCTGTTTGTGAGCTTAAATAAGCCCGAGCCTAAAAACAGGCTTGCTTAATAGGCGAGTCTAAGCCGGAGCGTCACTTGTATGGCTCGAGTAGCCTAGCTAGCCTAACCGACTTTGGTGCCTATACATTTAAAAAGAAATCTATATCAATATATCTATATTATAAAATATTGAAAAATAACTAAATAAGTAACCTATAATGAGAATTACATATAAAAATAATTATAAATGTATATAAAATAATAAATAAATAGTTAATAAATGAAAAGCAAGTCAGGCTTGAGTATTAGAAATAGAGGTCAAAACAAGCAAGTCCGAGCCCAACTTCTTGCAAGTTAAACTAGCAGAGCTCAAAAGCCTTAGCAAGCTTGGGCTCGACTCAGCTCGTTTACATTTGAGATTGTTTCCGGCTTGGACCCTTTATTCGTACCAGTCTGAACAATGTAGCAAGTTCTTCCAAGGCATCTAACATTGAATTTGCTCGAACATAGCTCTCTCATGGTAGCCCCTCACGTGTCTTTAATCTTCATATAGGCTTGATGTCACCGCAGAGCATTACCTTAACCCTTCCAAGATTAACTGCTGCTTATTCGAGTTTAAAGTGCTCAAGTGTTTCATCAATCATGAAAAGATGTTCAACCTTATAAAGCTATCCAATTTGCAAGATCTGCTATTAAATCTTGTAGATCGTACTTTACCCGTGTTGCTGATATTGTGTTAAGTTGAATTCTGGTTGAAGCTGTGAATGACTCAGTCCCCACTCGCCGAGAACTGATAGTTGTGATACCAAAAACTGATCCGTTCGATTTTAATAACATTAAAATGAACCAGTTTAGGTCTGCCTCCTCTTACTAGCTATCGCTTAAATACATTCGGTGGTTGTTAACCACCAGTCATTATAGCCTTCAACACTATGCAAGAAGATAGCAAAGCAGCAGGTTAACCTGCTAATGCGTGCATTATGGACCAAAGGATACTCTTCTTCAGCGCGTTTGGTTACATCTCCACAAAAGCAAGAACCAGGGATGACAATGCCCTACCAGCAACCCCCTGGCACTTTCAAAGTGGCAGTTTTACTAAGGTCTAAGCATCCGGGTTCTGACTGGCAACGGGCCTAACCGTTAGCCTGATCACAGTTTGACCATCTAGTTGTCTAAAAGCACCCAATGATGCAATCAAGTCATTGTCACAGGCAAGCAATATCAAATCACCATCTTCATCTTCATACTTGAGGCTAAAGCTTCCATGGATGAGCTGAAACCGTGTTGCAACCAGTTTCTCCAGCTTTGCCAGTCCATCTGACAGCCTGAATGAAAATTTTACAGTATTCTCTCTGTATGTTACCTTAATCGTGTACGTGTCTCCTGCAGTATTCTTGATATGCTTGTCTTTGACAGTTGTCCCAAGCCTTCCACGTCCGTCAGGCGGATCTTTTTGTTCCGTCGGGTGGAGTACAAGTTGGGAAGTAGGCTTACTTTGTTCTGTAAGAATGGCAGGATCATAAGTACTGTTTGTTGCATTAGAAGTGCCTAAAACAAGGGTAGTAAGAGCTCTGTCAGATGCTTGGACGGCTGTATCTGTTTGATCTGGCTTTAGAAGGGGATCACTTTCATTGGGAGTCCTGCTATATGGCCACCTTGCTATACCATGACTCCTGCAAATGCGCTTTAAAGTAGACCTGCTGACTACATACATACAATGTAAAAGGTCAGAGGTAAAACTGAGAATCTTAGAAAGAAAGGCAACCAATTTTGACATCACTAGAGGTGGCAAAATAGACGGATTGGATTGGCATGATGGGTAACAATAATGGACCACTGCTAGTGGTGTGTGCAGTTCGGTCAACCTCAAGATTTTGAGAACCTCGACCTTAATCTCATTTAGCGGTTAACCCAATTAGTGGTTAACCGCAATGTGGTTCAGTTAGCAGCTCACCTCTATAACAATCAATAATATATGCTATTCAACTCTCTCAACTAAAGAAGTGACATTATGTTTGAATCCACTAAAAGAAAAGAGTAAAGAAATTTAGAAAAAAAATTAAATAAGTGTTGTTTTATTTTAAAAACTTTATTCCTGTGATTTTTTTTTTTTTTTTTTTTTTTAGTTATAATACTAAATTTTTATTCCAGGACAAAGAAAATTACATTAAGATAACGGGTAGGCGGGCAACAAGCTGCGCCGCCACCCCTTTCTGAATAGCAAATCCTAATCTGCTAAAAACGTAACCTTGCCCACCCGGAACCGAGACACTACTATGAATAACCCGCTGAACCCTCGTCAGGAAACGGATAGCCTCCGGTGCCAATGAGCCAAAGGTATCAAAAGCCAAGGGTACAAAAACATGTTGGTTCTCCTCGCAGGCTTTAGCATGTTTTTCTACCTTCTTTGTCTCTGCTTTCCGGGCCGCTTGCCCTGCTACAAAGCCACTATCCCTCAACCCAACTAGGGGAGATACACCCGTCAGGTCAACACAAGCATGCTTCCCCCCGGCCCACCCAAAGACAAGGAGATCTGCTGGTCGTAGGGTGGATCGCCCTTCTGCTGGATCCGAGAGGAAGTTCACAGGGGCCTCCTTTTTTGCTGAGATCCCAGCCCGTCTTAAAATATCCCACAGAATGTCTCGAACCCAATCATGCCGATATGTGATATGAAAAAAATTAAATAAGTGTTGTTTTATTTTACATAATATGTCTTCCATATAGTATATTATATATTTATATTAGATTTACATTTACATTTACATACAAACGGTTCAGTTCTAATAAACATATGGCCAAAATCAAACTTCTCATTAAAACCAAAGGGTATACAACTATATATAGGATTTACAATAAATACAAAATAGCAAACAATATATTTTCTAGGTATAAACACGTTGACTTTATGTATTCTAATAAGTTCAGTTAACTTTTAAAGTACCAAACCTAAAACAAACCACATAATGTGAAGGACGAACAGCCTTTCTCGGTTTAGTCAACCAAAATTTTTGAAGCACCAAGGTTTTGAAGGAGAAGCATCCGGTCAAAATAGGTATTTTTAATGTGGGACAAAACTAGCCAGATTCCTTTTTTAATCTTATTTTTATGAATATGTATAATATATGTAGAGACCCACCAAGTCTTCAACTTGTTAAAATTAATTTTGTCCATATACTGAACCTACTTTTTGGGCTACCCAAGTGTGAATACGGTTTCATTTAAACCAATTCAGGCCAAAAACATTTTGGAAGACAACTCAGGTCGTCAAGTAGCTGATGTGCTCATGAAACTGGTCAAATCAAAAGTAACTAGTGACTAGAAAAACTATATTAATAATAATCTGACTTCCTTTAATAAAATGATCTAGATGATTTATGCATTTGAATACACTTCAAATGGGTTTCAACCCATTTGACCTGTTTCATTTTTAGTTAAACCTCTTAGCTTAACTAGTTAGAAATAAAACATAACCTAAACCTATGGGTCAATCATGCCACCTCTAGACACAAACAATTTATGAACTCACCTTGAAGGCTATCTGCAGCTTCATCCATCGTTTTTCCAAAATATTTGCTGATTTCCGCTAATGTAATTGACCGGTCAGTTCTCTTCCTTCTTTTAATTGGTTCTTTGGAAAAGTCAATGTACCTTCCCCTCCTTTTTCCTGTATTTATATCAACATCTTCAATCCCTACATCCAGATAAGGAACAACATTTTGGTTTGTTCCTGCAGCAGCAGAATTTGATGGCTTATCTTCCTCCAAACTAACGGACCTAACAGTTCTCATCTTTTCTCTAAATGGTTTTTTGGAATAATCAATGTCTTTTACCAACATGTTCCCTGCATTAATATCAACATCTTCAGTCCCAAAATTCATATAAGAAACAGCATTCCCGTTTGTTTCTGCAGAAGCAGAATTTGATGGTTTATCTTCTTCCATATGCTCCACATGAGCAAATTCACTCGGCATCGTTGAGCTTGCAACATCAACATCACAATCATTATTTCCATTCTCTGCCAGTAGATGTAAATTTTCCAACTCTGGTGGTACATCTGCTTTTTCAGTCAAAGTTGGAGACTCAATATTCAAAGTAAGAGGAACTCCACCAATGACTTGGGCAGATGACATATCACCTAGTTGTATCCTAGAAGTGTTCTTAATCTGCTGTTTCACTGTATTCACCAGACTTTGTAGGCATGCCTCGTTTTCACTCTGTGTTGGTAAAAATAACTCTATAACATATTCACCATCCACTTCAGGAGTCTTAATATAGATAGCTAAACAACTGGTTATTCCATGCATACGAGCAAAAGGAACCAAGGGATATTCATCTTCACTGAATTTACTTGCATCTCCACAATAACATAAACCCTGAGATGACAATGATCTCCCAACAACTCCTTGGGATTTGTCCAAGTGTCGCTCTCTGCAGATTTCATGGAATCCCCACATGCTCAAGTCTGGCACGTAGAATGGTAGAGCAGCTGTTGACATGCAGACTTTCCCTATACAGTTTCTACTAAAGCTACTACAACTCCTCTCTAGATTTCCCGAACTGGCCACGACACTACTGTATCCACACAGACCCCACGTCTGAGCTAGAGGTAAATTATGAATATCACATACTCTCTTTAAAGCCCTGAAGATCTCATCCAATTCAAGTTGCCTTTTTTCATCTCCAACACGTGCCTGAAACTTGAAAAATAAAGTCACGTAAAATATACACACATTACATGCAATCATACATGTATGTACACAACTCACATAAAAGCTAGTATCCTCAAGCACATTTGGAGACTTCAGATTCTCTTCCTGAAATATAAAATTGAATTAATTTTAAAAGTGAACAAAATAATGGTAGAACTATAAGCATATAGAGCAAGTACGTATGCATGCACGCATCATGTATGCAGTGAAAGAAAATAAGAACATGGTAACTACCTTCAGTGCTCTTGAGACTTGTCGAACCTCAAAAGCATAATCAACATACTTTGATGACGTTATGAGTTCAAGTACGCCAACACAGCAACCACTGCGAGGTTCAAATACTGGCAAATTAATATACCCGTGGATATTGTGGGAAGCAGCCCAATCTTGTACAATTTTTCTAGTTGATAAGCCATGCATGTCCAAACTCCATTCTGGCAACTTTAGGCGATAAACACGACCAGGAGGACCTAATTCTTCTCTATGCTCCCCATCAACAACAAACATACGCTGCTCAGATTCCAGCCTATACTTGTAAAGCCCTTCATCAACCACACCAAGACCAAAAGGTTGGTCCAAAGTCGTTAGCAAGCACCGCTTCCGCACAGCAACAGGTGACCAAAACTGAACAAGCACACGTGGCTCACGGAAACATAAAAGCTTAAGTGCAGCTGTAACCTTCTCTTTAATTATCTGTGGGTCTACGACATTTTGATCGACGGCCAGATTAGACGAACCTATGAATATATGAATCACAGTAAAGATGCAGACTTCATAAAATAACACCCCACTTTATCATTAAAAAACAAAAAACAATGAAACCATTTAACAATGTCACACTGGTGATGGTTAGTTACTAGTTAGTGTTTTAAAGTTAGTCATCTTGAACAACAGCCATTTTACAGAGCTTCGGTTGGCTATGCATTCCTTGTTCAGTTCCTGATTAACTGATTAGTTATGATATTATCATGTACACAAGGTGTTTTTGTGCTTAAAATTGTTATACATGTAGCTAAAAATGTTGTACATTTAAGTTCAATCATATATAAACCTTATTTGTATCTATATTTTGGGTAAATGATGCTAAAATAACATATATATAAAAAATATATATTCGTCTTGCGCCCCGCGTACAAAAATCCCACCGCTTTTTGCGCTTTGCGCCTCGGTTTTAGACCTCGTCGCTTTTGTGCGCTTCGCGCTTTTTAAAACCAAGGACGTACGTACTTAGGGACCTACAGGTTTGGCCGAACCCATACCAATTTTTTAAGCGGTATATACACGTGTATTTCGACATTGCATCTGTTGAAATTTCGACATCGAACCCGTAGAAACTTTTACACCGAACTCTTAAAAACCTTGACACCGAACCTTGGAACATTTGACATCAAACCTTAACCCACATTCAATTAAAAGAGAATAACTTGTTGAGCCCACATTTTATTAAAAAAAAAAATAACACATTAACTCATTTAGCACACATTCAAGAAAAAAGATAACTCGTTAACGTTTAAGTCCACCACACAAGCCCATAAACCATTGAAATCCAAGTCTATATTGATAATTGATAATTTGAAAGAAGATACAAGGATTTGCCAACTTGAACAATATATCTAGTCATGTGCAATTGACGGTTGAAACAAAGATACACATTAATTTTACGTTGATTTAGAGGTTATTAAAGTTGGCTCTCATTTTACCCATCGCGACTGCAACTGTTGAGAGTTGCGTTTTGTTTTACTAGAAAAGAAAATGCTTAGAAAGGTTGCGATAGATGATGTAATGATTAGGTTTCAGAAAATAAAACCTTACTTTAAGAATTTCTATTATTCACTTTTAATATCGATTGACATACATTTTTATTATTATCATTTCTTTTTGCATTTTAATTTCTCCCCGAACTGCTTAACCGGACCGGACATAAAAGTTTGAAACTTAGTGATAGACAATCGGTCCCTTGAAAATTTCGGAAACAACAATAACAACAACCTTACCCAGTAAAATCCCACACTCAGCAAAGCTAAGAGTAGGGTCTGCCGGTCTGGGAAGGGTGAGATGTAGGCAAACCTTACCCCTATCCTTGCGGATAAAGAGGCTGCATCCAGCGAGACCCCCAGCTCCACAACATACAATCGACAAGCAAACAACACAAAATGTAATAAAGCAATAAAGAGCTACTGAAAATTTCGGAACCCGTAGAAAAAAAAATCTGGCTACGCCATTGTTTACACTTTACAATACATGTCAGTGGCGTAGCCAGGATTTTCTTCCTACAGATTCGGAAATTGGTACGGTCCCTAAGTACATACGCCCTGGTTGTAAACATTCAACAATAATAATATTAATAACTTCTAACAAATTAGATATAAACTTATGCTCCATTAGCATCAAGCATGGCTAAAGAAGAATGAATTTCCATCTTATTTGTTTCCACCATATCAGGTCAAGTCAATTTAACAACTGTAATTCACTTACTCAATTTTCTAACAAAATGTTATATAATAATAATAATTCAGCTATCAATTTATACTAACCAGATGTAGGTCACGACTTAGAAACTAGAAACAATATAATAATCCAGAATAATCCTAAGCCTCACGACCAAATCAACGATGACCTGTGTGTACGGCAATTTATATAACATCGTTGACTCAAATCACACACATAAGTCGTCGTCTATGTTTACATATAAATAATAATTCAGAGTTTAATTTAGGGGGTTCATATGCAACAGAATAACAAAAGGAATATAACAAGACTTACTGGTAGGTTCTTCCGCCTCTCGACTGCCAAAAACCCTAAGTGATGTTAAATATCTTTCACTATTATTAATATTAATATTATCTGGACTTGCAAAATCAGTAACAGGTTCATGTATACAAGTGTATCTGGATTTCAAATCATCTAAAACCTTTGAACGGCTGTTTGCAACTGGATCTACGGAGATCTTCGTGTTCATGTTCTTCAAGGTTTTTTTTTTTTACAGATCTATTGTTTTGGTAAAGTGTTCAATTAGTATACAGGTCACAAAGTTACGTTTGAACTACTTATGAATGAACTGTAAACTTTTATCGCTTTCTAAATTTGGCCCCTACCATTTACCAATGCCAGTATAGTTTACCTTTAATGTTGGATGAGTCCAGGTCGTTGCATCAATCAATGTTTGGCCTAGAACTAGTAGGGAAGTCATTTTTTCTTTTGGTTTTTACATGCTCTAAATTGAATTTTTTAAGTTTTGAGTTATGTCTAATACATGGGTCGTGTTTTGGGTTACGTGGTTAACTAGTTTAATTAACCATGTTGAACTGCTAGCTCGTCTACTGTTTAACCCGTATTTTATAACTTATGATCCAATAATCTGATTAACATGTGTAATACTTAATTACTACTTGGAAACCTTTCTAAGACGTTTAGATAAAATGGTTATATTAGTCGTGTTTCGGTTATATGAATAAATGTATGAGTCGAGTTCGGGTTGAACAATTTAGTCCGTCGATTGGTTGATCGGTTCAAACTGGAAGCATTCTTGGCTCGATCACGAATTAATAAACCAGACATCAATAAATCAGTTTTACCGATCGACTGGTTTTTCAAACAAGGACAACTGTTCAAACGTGCATTTTACAAACTAAATTTTATTGAATATTATTTTTTTAAATGCACGTAAAGTCATATGTTTTAATACCTTTAATAAGATATATTTTGTAAATTGTAACCTAGCTGTCTCTTTTTCTCTCTCTGTTCTATCTTTTTTTTTTTGAACGGCCAACAAAGATTTTATTCCACCAACGCTAACGGGGTACTAGCAAATCACCCGGTACAAACAAAACAAACCATACACCAAAATCAGTACTAGACATCAACATAAAGGCCAAAAAGAAACGACCCACCTACTAATTAAAAGTTGAGATATTAAAAGCACGCCACCTATTCCAATCGAGATCAAAGTTTTTAGATCTCGCCTTGACCCAAAAAAGACTCCTAGACTTTATTTCCCCCATGATGCTATGTAACGAACATGCTTTTTGCTTAAAAATCACCTCGTTCCGAGTCTTCCAAATACACCAAATCGTAGTTAAACAAATCGCATAGAAGACTTTCCTCTTACCTTTTGAGCCTCCAATCCGTTCATGTAGCAACAATAAATCCTTGAATTGAAAGGCATAAACACTTCCCACCTTGCACCATTGAGAAACGAGTTGCCATACTGACTGAGCGAAATGACAAGATACAAACAAGTGTTCCACATTTTCTGGCAGCTCACCGCATATCGGACAAGCATTAGACCCCACATTGACATTCCTCCTTATTAATGCTTCTTTAGTCGGTAACCTATTTAACCTTGCTCTCCAAGCGACAATCCAAACTTTGCGCGGCACCCACGAGTTACTTTGGACCACAAAATCAGCAACGAAATGATTGTTCCTCCACATAATCTTTTTCAGTTCAGCAGCCGAGAACCCAACAGCTTCACCCAACCCAAAAACCCATTTGTCCCCCTCATTAGTGATAACCGGACACTGAATCGCAGCCAAAAAAGACTGCAACTCAGCCTCTGCAGCAGCCCCCAACCCATTTGCGACCCACCCCCAAGCCCAACCCAGCCCCGATGCATGAACCCTATCCGCAACGACTGCGAACTTATTTGTTTCAGCAGCAAACAGCAACGGAAACTGAGACGCCAGGGGAATCCCCGACGCCCAAGCATCCAGCCAAAAAGATATACCCAACCCATTCCCCACCTGCCCAATTATTGCACGACCAATATCGACGCCCCTGTCTTTAAGATTCTAAACCGCACCAGCAATGTTTTTCCACGGACCCGGGGCAGACAACCGCACCGGAATTGAATTCCACTCTCTAGTCGTGTGGTGTATCACCCAAACAACTTTCCTCCATAAGGCGTTTTGATCAATCTTGAACCTCCACCACCACTTTGCTAGTAAGGCCAAATTTGCGTCCTTTAACGATCCAAAGCCAAGACCACCCGCTTCCGTTGGCCCTATCACATAATCCCACGCAATCCAATTCATACGTGCTTGTTCTTCCGAGCCACCCCAAAAAAATACCCTCCTTAATCTATCCAAATCCTCTAACACCTTGATTGGAGCCTTATAGAGCGAGAAGAAGTACGTTGGAAGAGCGCTAAGCACCGACTTTATTAAGACCACCCGACCCCCAAACGAGAGGTTTTTCGCTTTCCAATTAGAAAGTTTCCTACGAAATGCCTCGACCACCGGTTCCCAATGTTTCACCAGGTTCATATTTGCTCCCACAACCAACCCCAAATACGTAAAAGGTAGTTTCCCCAGCTTGCATTTTAACACGTCCGCCATAATTTGACCCTCCTGGTTACTAACCCCGATTCCAAATACACTATACTTACTAAGATTTACCTTCAGCCCAGAAACGAGGTAGAAACACCTCAAAATCCGTTTCAAATTGATTGCATTGGACATGGACCATTCGCCTAGAAAAACTACATCATCGGCGTATAACAAGTGTGATAGCATCATACTCCCGTCTCCCACTACCAAACCTCTAAATAGACCTATCTCGCAAGCCCGTTTTATTGTGCTCGACAACACCTCCATTACCAGAACGAACAAAAATGGTGACAAAGGATCACCCTGTCTCAAACCCCGACTGCACACAAATTCATTTGTTGGGGAACCGTTCACCAATACAGATGCTCGGGCCAAAGAAACAATCGCCATGATCCACCTAATCCACAGACGCGGGAAATTCATTTGCGAGAGTACCGATTCCAGGAAACCCCAATGCACCGAATCGTAAGCCTTATCAATGTCAACCTTAAAGACCATTCCGCACCTTTTAACCCTTTTCATCCAGCCTATTACTTCGTTCAGCATTAGTGGTCCGTCAATTATGTTCCGTCCAGCCAAGAAAGCCGATTGCTCACTGGACACCAATTTACCGATTACGCCTTTAAGTCTTGAGACCAAGACTTTGGACACTACCTTGTTTATAATCCCCACCAAACTAATCGGCCTATACTCATTAAAACCCACCGGGTTATTCTTCTTTGGAATTAATGCAATAAACGACGACACACACGACGGATTCAAATACGGCCGGTGATAAAACTCCTCAAAAAGTTTCACGAAGTCTGCTTCAAACCCATTCCAACACCTCTTAATAAATCTAAAATTCAACCCATCCGGCCCCGGTGCTTTATCTCCTACACAATCCCAAACGGCATTCTTAATTTCTTGGAGGGAAAAAGGTTTTACCAGGTTCTCAGCCTCATTACTATTCAGCTGAGACAGGTTCGAACACACCATGTTTGGACGAGCTTGAATCGGCTCCCGGAATCTATCTTCGAAAAAAACAAACGCGCTATCTTTGATGACCCGAGGGCAAGTCACCCACCCCCCACCCAGCTGAATCCCATTGATCCTGTTATTGGATATGTTAGCATTAATAACCCCGTGAAAATAGTTCGAATTCTCATCGCCCTCCACCGCCCACCTCACTCTCGCCTTCTGTCTCGAGTCTAATGCTTTAATCCGATCCTGTTCCAATATAAAGGCTCTGCATTCAGTTCTAACCTCCTGTTCAATACCACTTAACGCTCTTTGTTCGCCCAACTTGTCTAATCTTTCTAACTCTTTCACCTTTGACCTATACAAATGCCCATTCAACCTGCGATTATTGTCCACCCACCACTTGATCCTATTTTTCACATACTTTAACTTTGTAGCCAAGGCAAGATCACCCGAACCCGAAAATGAAAATCTACCACACGCATCCAGTACGAACTCTTTGAAACCAGGCAACTCCAACCACGAGTTGAAAAAACGGAATGGAGTGTGCCCGAAATCAGTATCCACCACCGACAATATAACCGGACAATGATCGGACACGTTTCTAGAAAGAGCCGTAACCGACGCAGTTGGCCATGTCCCCATGAATCTGTCACATACTAAAAATCTATCAAGTTTACTCATTTTCAACCCATCGTCCGAGACATACGTAAACCGGTGCCCACCCATATTATATTCTCTAAGATCTGTCCGACATATGAACTCGTTGAACCACCTAGCATTTAACGGACTGAACTCAGAATTAAGCCTCTCGGACTCCCAACGGACATCATTGAAGTCCCCGAACACAACCCAAAGCCCCTGCATAGATTCTTTAATTCGAGTCAATTCAGCCCAAACACCCCTTCTCATTACCGCATCGTTCGGCGCATATACATTTATGATGTTCATTAACACCCCAGATGCTGTCAAGAGACCCGAAACAACCAAAAAATGTCTATTTTTAACCACTCCAGTTTGATGAAACACAGAAGGATCCCAATAACTTATTATCCCACCCGATCTCCCTTCCGCAAAAACCATTTCAGACTTGAATCTAGATCTACCCCAAACGAAGCCAACGTAAAACTCGAATTCGGCCCCAACTTCGACTCTTGGATACCCAAAAAATGAATACCGTAGCTAGTTTTGAGCCCTTTAACCCAAGACGCCTTCCGGTCATCCCTCACCCCCCTAAGATTTATGGATAGAAAATTCATTGCAAACCTGTAACATCACCTTCCTCATTCACCGCCTCAGTCACATGCTCTCGGAAACTCCCAAGTTCAACTCCAAGTAAAGTTCCAGCAACAATTGTAAGATCAACCTCCCTCTCAAGATGCACCCCACTGCCGTGGTTTTCAATATCTCCATCGTCTCCGTTCTCACCGCCCCTGTTATCAACTGCCTCCCTAGCCGTCCCCAGTTCGGCATCACCCGCCTCCCTGTCAACAGCTTGATCCCTACCCAATTC
This sequence comes from Ambrosia x helenae, assembly GCA_030844895.1. Taxonomy (NCBI): domain Eukaryota; kingdom Viridiplantae; phylum Streptophyta; class Magnoliopsida; order Asterales; family Asteraceae; genus Ambrosia; species Ambrosia x helenae. The sequence continues at coordinate 21,729 of JAUTDX010001713.1, read as the reverse complement.
AGCCCCAAAATTGCCCAAGTCGTTCATATTATCCCTAGTCATCAGTATAGAGTCAGAGACCCCACCCATATCTTGGTTAACCTGGTCACCTAAATTAGGTTCCTTTGGTTGTTTAAATCTCTCCTCAGGGGATGTAGTTGGGCTTCTCAATGCCCTATTTCTCTTCTTTACATTAGAGCCCATATCGATCCCTCCATTAGGCCCACACCCATTACTGCCAGAAGCCCAAGACATATTTAAATCAGGAACTGATCCTTGGTTGTCATTGGGTCCCACCTGTTTTAAATTCACCCAATCCGGTACATCCGACGTGTCTAAGGGTTGTGATTGGCTCTCCCCATGCAACTTGGCTTCCCCATGCACGTACCCATCTCTTTCCATATTCCGTGACCCTTCGTTTCCTTCCCGCCGATTCACCTCCTCACACCGATCCGCCGGACCAATTTCTCCTTCTTCCAATTCTGTCACCTCCTTCCCCGCCACCGACTCCCCCGACTCTGTAGGCATGCGAACCTGGCTTGACATCAAGTCTGCCAGATTATCATCCCACGAAAGGTCTGGCTCTTCCAGCACCCAGACGACCGTCATCCTCCCTTCCCACACAACATGAACTTCTGCCTGTATCCGGTGCATCTCATCCACTCGAACCCACACTTTACTATCCCCATTGTCAGGGGATAACCAGGAAAAGTTACTCCGTTTAACCACCCTGCCAAACTTCTCAGCTACTCTATCGAACATCGGTCCATCCCGCAACTGTAACGGCAAACCTGAAATCCGGAGGCATGCTACCCTGCCCGGACTCGGACAATCCCCAACCCATAGTGATGCAGACACTAACACCTCTCCCCACAGCTCTTCTTTCCTGTTCACGAACTCAAGTGCCGTCCGTTTGTCTCTGAAAACGATCAACACTCCCATTCCCCCCGTTAAGCTCACCGGACTCTCTGTATAACCACCTTCCATCAGCATAGACTTCACTTTCTTGAAAGCTTCAAAATCCTTTAACTCACCAAGTACCGATCTCATGATACAGTGATTCGGATACAATACCGGTCTCTCATCCACCACCATCTCCTTCACCATTTTTGATCTCGACCCACTCCCCTCAGCCCTGTCATCCTTATCAGACCCCCCTGTACCAGGTCTAACATTGGCCCCCCATGCCGGTTGTCTTCCACTCATCCCAGTAGTCGGACCGTCAGGCTGGAACCTGGCAGTCCTTTGTTGCTCTCCACCTTGTTGATAATCAGCCCTAGATGCACCCTTTGCAAACTTTGCAACAGATGCACTAACTTTCGCATTGAATATCTTCACCGTGTTCATATTTCGAAGCACTTCGTTCACATTATTGACCCCTATATATCTTACAAAACCAAACCAATTTCCCCTAGCATCTCTTTTTCGAGCCACATACGCGTCTTTGATAACACCATGAGATCTGAATGAAGTCCATAGTAACGAATCCGGGACCCCATCAGGAAGATTGCTTATGTAAAAAGTTGTAACAGGCCTGCTATCATGGACACCCCTGTTATTATCTCGCCGGAAATACCCACAGTCCATCATCCATGGTGTAGAATTGAGCCTCAGAGGCTTTTTATTCTGCTATCTTAGCGCCACCTAGACCCACGTCAAAAGGTATTACCCCCCCCCCCCTCAATAACTATTTCTCAATCATTACCCAATCATTTACTTCCTCCGTCCCAATCTAAATGTCCTACTTTCCTTTTTTGTTTGTCCAAATTAAATGTCCCTTTCCAAAAATAGAAATGTAATTTCCAATTTTGCCCATAAAAGACAAAACAGAATCACCACTTTTGAAGATATTATTATCATTTTACCACAAACAAACAAAATATTTCTTAAAATGTGTGTTCTTTTAACTAGGACATTTAAATTGGGACGGATGGAGTATTTATTTTTTATTTTGCATTTAATTTTAACAAAAAAAATACATAACATTTAAAAAAAATACATAGCATTAAAAAAATACATAACAATATAACATAAAAAAACATCACATTAAAATATTAATAACTACAAATAATTATTAAAGACCCGACTATTGTTCAAAGTGGTATTCGTTACGGGCCTCCTCAATCCTCATCTTCGTTTAAACCAACATTGCGATTCAATGCACTTTAAAAAACCTATCAAATATTGTGACCTTGTCCGGACAACGATAAATTTTCCTGTTATGGCATCCCTGGTATGATGGTTGTTACCAGTTTGTTGACGAAATCTAGTCACAATCGTGTTCCAAAACTATGTCGAATCGTCATGTCCAGTTTCCTCGAATGTGGTAATATAACTATTGGCCAAGGTGATTTCTTACTCTACGGTCCAACGTCGGACTGGGTTTAGGTTTTGTGGGGGTGGGATTGGGTTGGTTTTGGGTTTTGGTTTGCCTTTTGAAGATTAAATAAAAAGAATGAAAGGAATGTATGTGGAGTGGGTTTGGTTTAAAGAATAGTTAGGGTGATGAATGATATATATAGATGGTAATTTTCTTTTTTTTTTTAATTTTTAATAAAATGAGTGTTTGTAATAGTCAAAATATTTAAAACATATTAAATTTCACCAACTTTGTCGTTGGCCTTTGTTATTGCAACAATGAGGAGGCAATAGCGCCTCCCAATGACGCTCAGAAAACAAAGAGGATGCTATTAAAGAGAAAAAGTTGAGGTGAAGTGGGGCACTATTATTGCATCATGTAGCCTTACTAGTTAAATATGTCGTCAATGGTCTTCTGCTTCATGGTATAAGGTTGATGATTAAGACTTGGGATTTTTAGGTTTGGGTTTCCTCATTGATGGTGTTTTCGTCGTATGAGTATGAAAAATACTATATTCAAGTTAAAAAGAATAAAATGCTCGTTTTATAGTGATTTTTTTATAATATTAAAGTAAGAAAAAAAATATGAGCATTTATAAATCGTGGGGTAGTTAGTATTTTATAAGGAGAATAAAGTGTAACTAACAACTAATTATCCAGAAGCCAAATAAAGATGAGAGAATAAAGTGTGATTAAGATGATGAATTAAATTGTAACCGGTGTTTGGAATGCTAATTTACCCTCATTTTTTGTTTGTACCTTAAGTGCTAAAGCAATGTTTTAAAAAACATGTAGATATCGATCGGTAAATACGGGAAACGACATCGACTTTGTACCATTGGTATTCCGGTAAAATCCGGTGTACCGACTTGATCCGCTATATCGGTACCGGCCCAGCTTAGTTTTTTTTCTTTTTGTGTTTGGATTTTTACTTTTTATCTGCTCATCTTTACTCCCAGTTTTAACATAGTGACTTTCAATGTTCCATCTCCATCGATCAAAATTCAAAACCTGTTTCATCACTTCATCGTTCGTGACTTGTTCCAGACTTCAATCGCTTCATCATTCATTCTTGTTCATCACTCCAGATCGTTCCAGACTCTTGTTCGCGATTGGTTGTTCATTTAAAATTTTGTTGTTGACAGTAGTATAATTTGTGTTACACGTGTATATAGTCTTAGTGAGTCAATATGTATACAAGATGTATCATGTATTTTGGATTATATTTTTATTATGGGTTAACCTATGGATTATATTTTAATATGTAATCATGCCCATTTAACCCGGTTCAACCAGTTAAACCATTTTTTGTCTAATCTGGTATGATTTAAGAACCGGTTTTTAAAATATTGCTTAAAAAAATTAAGTTTTAGCTATCTTAAAATGCACTTCTCAAATAATTATAGTATAGACATGATACCCAAAAATGCACAAGTAATAGAAAGTACAATCTTACAAAACTGCACACTAATAGCAATGAAACTTCAATAAAGTATATGTAGTTTTCTTAGCTTACTTGATAGACAAAATATATGTAGTTTTCTTAGCCCACTTGATAGACGCTTATTTCTTTTTAGAATACACGATGTGATTATAGAGTAAAGAAGGCATGAAATGATATTTGGCAGTCACGTCAACTCCTCTATAACCCCTAAAAAACCACGGAGTGGTGGCGATGGCGTGGATAGGTTTTAAAAAAAACAAATAAAAAAAGTCATAACAACCAATAAAAAAATTCACAACAAATAAAAATTCATCCATAACCCAAGAACTAACCAAAACCATCCACCTCACCCTTATCTTTTGCCCCACACCCGCGAAATCTCCCCCAACCTGCCCCACACTACATACGGTGTGGTGATAGTGGTGTGAAAGGGCTCCACGTCACCTTCCATGCCCTCCACACCGTGTAGCCATAGATGGGAGGTCCTTGATTCAAATCTAGGCAATATATAATGTATTTGGTGTATTATAGTGGGAGTGTAACATTAGCCATTAAAAATAATTGTAGTTTCTTTAATCAATTTCCTTAAAAACGTGATAATTGATATAAAATCCACGACTGATAAACAAACCATTTCTCATGCACTAATAGAAAATGCAGTCACACATAACTGATGCAAGGGGCATCAAATAAAAAAGATGAATAGTGATACAAAGTCAAAGCACAACAATACAAAACTATAAACTTTTGATCAATATAAAACTAACACACCACCACAGTGCTTATGAGATGCACATTAACCATCACTATTAACTATTTAGAGACCTGCAGCACTATAATCGACTAATTACATACACGTAACAAGGTTCATCGATCAAAAATCAAACTAATTACCAGGATTAATTCCCAATTACGCGTAACAAGGTTCGTTGATCAAAAATCAAACTAATTACCAGGATAAATATTTGGTTTCGGCAGAACCAAAAGGTTGGGAGAGCATCATGAACCAATAGACAAAAACCACCCCTAAAATGGTCATCAGTTCGTTATGACAAAATTCCAAATAGGCTATATACGTTCAGCAAATCAGGGACCTGTTATCGACGACCCAGCTAATAAAGTAATCTCTGAACAAATTAAATTTATACTGTTCTTACTCCCCGAAGCATCCAGAGCAGACTTCAAGTCGTCGTTAAGACAAATGAGTATCAAATCATTGTCTTTGTCAATGTATTTTAGTTTAAGCCCTTGACCCTCCAACTTGAACCTTTTTGCAACTTTCCTTTTCAATTTTGACAGTCCGCAAACAAGAGGAAATGGAAACGGCTTCATAGACTTGTTAAAAGTTACTTTCACCGTCACCCTGGTAGTAGATAGTACTGTATCTGTATCTCTTTTACGCTTTCTGTGTACTTTCGAAAGGTTTCTCTTTTCTACAGTAAAGTTATCGCAAATGGTCTCCATACTCGCATTTGTTGACGACCATTGGTCCGCGACATCTGCAAAGTCAGTTTCAGAAGTATCTGCCACAACTGACTCTAAATCTGATGAATCCATTTTGTTTACAGATGAATCCGTAGGTGGACGAACAACTTCCATGGTTGACTCATCACCCAATTCAAAATCGGAGGCAGCCTTAATACTCTGCTTCAATGTTTGGACCAAATCCAGTACATGTCTGCTGTCTTCGACGTTCAGTGGTAGGAAAAACTCCAGGACGTAGTCATTATTGCCTTCAACACTATGCAAGAAGATTGCAAAGCAGCTGGTTAACCTGCTCATGCGTGCATAATGGACCAAAGGATACTCTTCTTCATCGAGCTTGGTTACATCTGCACAAAAACAAGAACCATGGGATGACAATGCCCTACCAGCAACCCCCGGGACTTTTCCAAGTGGCGCTCTTTACTTGCTTCAATGAATGTCCAGGTGTTCATGTCTCGAACATAATAAGGTAGAGCAGTTGACATGCAAACTTTCCCGAAGCATCTAGTGTTGAAACTACTACAACAGTCCTCAACAACTTTTTCGTGGGCAAAATAACCAGTGGATGGGGACAGGGTCCATGTCTGAGCAAGAGGTAGCTTATGGGTGTCACAAACATGTTTCAAAATATTAAAGATTTTATCCAACTCATTTTTGATAGGCTCATTGGAAACCTGTATATCACAGACATGTTCCGCATAAGAATTCCAAAGCAACAGAAAAATTAAACAAAACATTGACAAACAATTAAACCTGAGTAACAGAATTTTAGAACATAAACCAGCACGACCCAACTCACATATGAAGCAGGGCCATCAAATACTTTAAAAGCTTGTGGGCTTGCTAGATTCCCCTTCTGAAACATGACAACATTTATGAAATTAGCAATAATGATGGGAGCATAAACTAAAATAAAGCAGAAAATTTATCTTTATAATAAGGTTATATACTGATCTGATAACTTGCTCAAATTGCACTGAGAAAGCAAGTACTAAAACAGTAATGAACATAGGAAATCCTTAAAGTAGGCATTAAGAAAGCACCTAATTAGAACACCTCTTGTAACTTTAACAATAAGGCCTAGGCTAAAGAAAAAGGAAACTGGAGTGAACACTGACCAAACTAACAGATAAGCTATGCAAAACTGTTGGAGACTGTTAAAGAAAATGATGCGGCAGATCTGCCAAATGATGAGATAGTAATGAAATTACAGTTGTTTATGCTCAACCAAGATAATAAACAGATGACACCAAAAACATACTCACATAAAAAACAGATAGGAAGTTTAAATTTGAGAGATAAGATATAAACCTTCAGCACCCGTTGAATATGCTCAACCTCATAAGCAACATCCTTCAACTTGGAAAACGTCAAAAGCTCAAACACACCAACACATAACTCTGTAGTAGGATCAAACACCGGTAAAGCCAAATACCCATGAAGATTGCAACGGATCGCACAGTCTCGTAATGGAAAAGCTTTTGTCGTGTAATTAGCTAGATCAGAAGTCCACTCTGGCAATCCTTGCTTAAATACTCGAGCAGGAGGACCAACGTCTTCTTCTTCATGATCCCCGTCCACAAGAAAAGCTTTGCGCTCAGATTCCCACCTAAAAAAACAAAGTTCCTCACTGGCTACACCAAGACCAAATGGTTGACCTTTGGTTGTAAGTACTTGGTGTTTGTCAACAGAACGAGGCAACCAAAACTGAACAACAACATGTTGCTCACGGAGAGATAAGAGCTTTAGTGCAGCTCTTATCTTACAGAATATTTCCTGATGATACAAGGAACCAGCCCCCAGCTTGAAACCTGTAATTTTGACAAACCACATCAGAAACGCACAAAAATTGTATAGTACACTACAACAAGCCTTCTTACCCCAAACTAGTTGGGAAGCTCAAGAAAACAAAAGGTATTAATACAAATGGTAAGCTGGTGGTGTGCATTTAACTAAAAAATGCAACAGAATGAGGTTTTTATTTGCAAGTTGGAACTCTTGGCAGGTTTCTCTTCATAGATAAACCAAGGTAGAATAAAATTAGGCCGAAAGACATACCAACGGTCATTGATTGAGACGGATCAGATACACGGAGTTCCTCTTGTGGCTCTACATTTTCAGAAACCCAAAGAGGTGTCAGGTATCTCGAATCGCCAAAACTTGGAACGGTAGGCTGCTCTAGAAAGATCTTGTCAGTCATTTCAATTTTCTGATCTGTATGCAAACAAGATCTTGGACCAGTACCTGAAAGGCTGAAAGTGTTAAGACTCCTCATTAGATATGTTTTATTAATACAAACATTCTTTCACTGAAGTTTCTGGACGTCTCTTTATGACTGCTTACGGTTTACCTTTTATAATTACAAACACTCAGGCCCACTTGCTTAACGGAATTCATTGGAATGTCCTCCAATAAAAATCATATTTGGTTTACACATGATGGAATCTAAAATTTTTACTTTCAATTCCTTCATTCATAGGAAAGTAACTTTTGATCACATATATGATAGAAAGCACACTTTATTTTATTTCCTTAGATGTAGAAATTTGGCTAGATTCACATATATGATAGAAAGCACACTTTATTTCCTTAGATGTGATCGAAAGTTACTTTCCTATGAATGATCGAAAGCACACTTTAACCAAATTCGTTAAAAGTAGAAATTTGGCTTGAATCTAGCCATAATTTAACGAATTTGGTTGGAAACTCTCCGGAATTTGGGAATCTATCAGAAATCTGCGCCTAAACCATCACCTGGAGAATTAAAGCGCAATTTCCTCGACTAAAAGCACAAATGCATCGCATCACCTAAAAAATGGGCATAGGCGCAAGAGGAGATGGCTTTTAACAACTATGACACTATCATATCATTATCCTCTAACAGAAGCTACCAACTAGAAAATTTAAACAATTCCACTCTAGTAGTCTAGTGTAAAATTTACAAAATATAGTGTTCACTTACCAAATATCTCAAAACTGTCAAAAAAAAAATAAAGAGAGGTGGAGAAGTGCCAAATCAAGTAAAGAATTGAAACAGTGACATTATTATGATTGTTAAGGCTTCAACGGTGAATTCCGGAGTGGACCGGTGGCATTCTCATTTTTGTGCAGGGTACCTTCTTATTTTTCAAAAGAAAACAACCACCTTTTTTATAAATTTAAAAAAAAAAACAGATCAAGCTCATTGCAAATTTGTACAATTGGAATTTGGATAAGTATGTGTCAACTAAATATCACTGTAACAGTTAAACTAATTTGTGTGTTACCTTAAATACCTTAATAAATCATCCATTAAAATTAATACGCACGTCAATCACTAACAATCAATTAACTCAAAAACATCACATCACATCAAATCAAATCAAATAAACAATAAATATATCTCACATAATCGGAACTCTGCGATCATCACATAAACACTCCACGTGATTCATATACAAAATTTAGAGCCACACTGATCGATTTGCAATCCTTTGCTGATGATAATTGAAATAAAGTAATAATAAAGCATGTGGCCTGTGATTTTATAAACTATATAACTGTTTAATGTAAGTTCATTATTTTTCCAGCAATAATTTGTTTATTATATAAGAAAACATGTAATTGAATGGATAAGAAAGAGGTGAGAGGATACCTAGATCATATGAAGATAACTTGTGTGATAAACATAGAAACCCTAGCAGTGTCTGTTGAGGGAGAGAGTTTTTGGAATACGAACAAAGAACTGGGTTTATCTTAAATTCGGTGTACGTTAGCAAGCTATAGTTAATGGTGGTTGAAATATGTGTGTGATGACTGAGCAGAGTGCTCCCGAGCCACCTTATATAGGTGTTGGAATGTTGGGTCGGAAGATAGAGAAGTTTCCAGTACTTTTTTTTGTTGCCGTTGGATCGTGCCATCTATGGTCCAGAATTGTTTAAACGAACAGGGTTGGTTTATATGGCGTTTGCTTGGAGGTTGTATTTGTGGGCCGTTGGATCGTGCCACCTATTGGAATTGTTTCAACGGACAGGATAGGTTTATATGGCGCTTGCCACCTATTGGAATTGTATTTGTGGCCCATAGGAATCAAAGATTACCACACTTTTATCTATGCGTTGTTGATGTGGGACATTTTAGGGGGACGGGGCACAAGGAGAGTTGTGCAAGTGTATCTCATTATTAGCACGGTAACATTATCGTTGGTAGTACTTGTAAGAGTCCCGTGGATTTTTTGTTGGTTCTATCTAACGGATGTGACCCCATTAGTTTGAATAAAATACTGTTTCTTTTTATACCACCCGTTTCCCCAACTATCATCACCACCATCTGTAACCATCACCACCACGCTACCACCGCCATCGTTCTTTTTGTTCCCAATAACCAACCCATCTTTATAAACATCAATAATCAATAATCTCATTAATAGTTTTCTCGTTTGGTGAAGCATCCCAACTTTCTTGGTTGGAATTTTAGGGGTGGTGGTGATGGTTACAGATGGTGGTGGTGATGATAGTTGAGATGGTGGTGTAGATGGGAAACAGGCAGCTAATGATAGTTGAGGTGGTGATGGTGAACATGTTTGTTTATATATTTATTTATTATATATGTTATTTATTTAAATAAAAAATAAATAAACGAATCAATGGAGTTGATAGTTGAGGTGGTGATGGTGAACATGTTTGTTTATATATTTATTTATATATATTATTTATTTAAATAAAAAATAAATAAACGAATCAATATAGTGTTGCTTTCAAAATAGTGTTTCAGTAAAGTGAATCAATGAAGTGATGTGGGCCGTAGACAAGGAGACCCTCTTTCCTTTTTTTTTCTATTTTTGATTGTCATGGAAGCGTTGTCTTGCATGATTGACAAGGCTTATTCGATAGGAGTGTTTAAAGGGATTGATTTTGGCGGCGAAAGGTGGTCCTTATCTCACTTTTTTTTATGCAGACGATGCCATGATTTTGGGTAAAGGGAATGACGCCAATGTGCAAGCGTTGGCTAGAATTCTTAGATCCTTTTTTGTGTGTTCAGGGTTAAAAATAAATTTGAACAAATCCATTTTTTTGGAGTAGGGCAAGTGAAGATGAAGTGATGCAGGCTACCTTGGCCTTGGGGTGTAAAAGGGGTGTTATTCCGTTTGATTATTTGGGTATAAAGGTGGGAGCAAACATGCATAGATGTTGTAGTTAGAGGAAAGTGATTGGGGGTGTTTGAGTCGCAGCTCTCGGGTTGGAAAGCTAGAACCCTCCCCATCAGTGGTCGGGTTACTTTAATCAATTCGGTTCTAGTAAACCTTCCAATTTATTATTTGTCACTATATAGAGCCCCTTCGGCGATTGTTAACTCGTTTGAGAAAATAACGCGTCATTTCCTTTGGTCGAGAAGCTCAGATGTGTTCAAAAGATACATTGGGTATCACGGGAGCGGGTCACGATGGATAAAAATTGGGAGAATTAGGTGTTCCAAGGTTAAAGGAGGTTGAAGGGATATGATCCTAATTCCTAGCGCGAAAACAGACCATACCCCACAACATTGTTGACTCACAAGTCCTCTGTGGACAGAATCACCAATGCCTTTCCACAAGGCTAAGTGTCTGAAAACAACAGACCTCCGCGGAGCTAACGCCTGTAAGGCCACACATGGAATGTAATCCATCCGCGCAAGACCCATCGCCCAGCTAACCAATGGTTTGCCGCGGACCAATCACAAGTTGTCGTGTGTCAGTCTGGTCCCACTAGATCTAAGTGCCAGCAGGGAAGATGCAGTTCCGCTTATCCCTACTTGTTGCACTCAACACCTTTGTGTCATGCGTCACCTCGGTGGACCTTCCAGAAAGGAGCAGACTCACACACCTGACGCAGGAAGAAAAGGAAGCACCTGCAGCCAATCGCAGCGCCCCACGTGGACCAATGGCAGGGCAGTACCTCTTTCTCTCTCATACATTTATTATATTCAGTTTGCCTTTGTCCAAATCTAACCAATTGGGCCAAAAGGAATGCAAGCCCATAACCCGGGCCCAAGCACATCATCGTGGTTATGGGTTAATGGTAATCAGCCTGTTTACTCCCTATATAAAGGAGCTCACACCTCCTTTGTACAGGATCAGATTTTTCTCGAACATACACTTACAACGTACCAGACCAAACACCATTTTTGTGTCTGCTATTAAATCCCATATTTGCTTTTAGTGTCTGTGACCTCTTGGAGGTGTATGAAGATTCGGGAGGAAAAGAATTATCCAAGGAATTGTCATAGTCTCGATTTGTGCATTTGGTTAACACTCAACGGGAAGATATTCAATGACAAAGAGGTGATGGGAAAACATATTATCTCTAGTATTAAAAGCTTGTCGTTTTTTGGTTAAAAAATAGATCTAATTTGAAGGATTTGTCTTGGGTAGAGTGGCGGAAGTCGCCTTTGTACATGGTGTAATTTTTTGGGGTGGTCCTCGCTCTAAGGACTAGTCCACGGTGTTTGAATGAAGTTGAACTTCAAAAAAAAACGTAAGTCTAGCGTGGACGGACAAGGGACTAGTTTTTTTTTTTCCATCTCTAGTTGTCGTAATTACTAGTGGATTTTGAGATGTGTTTTTAATAAAATCTAAGGAGGGGCCGAGAGGGTGATGGGCTCAATACATATAAGATATTCAGTATTTTTCAGTAAAAAAAAAAAAAACTGGAGGCAAGGTGGCCCTGGCCCATGAATAGATATGCCTACAGTTGCAATGTCAAAGCAAGTCCAATTTTACTATGGTTATGTAATCATATGTCAAAATTCAATCTAACCACATGTCAAAACGGTTTGTCCGTTGGGCCTCAAGCCCAATTAAAAATGTCAACCAAATATCTTTTTGTTTGAATTTTTTTCGAGAGGGCCAAAAGAAAGGAGTTTCGGAGTCGATTGAATTATATGTTAAAGCTCATGTGTTGACATAAACGCTTTTTTTAGATCACTTTTTGGTTTCAACTTATACCCCAAAGGCGAAGGTTGAATTTTGAATATCAACCATCACGTTGAATACTTGTCTAAATCCTTTCCAGTGGCGAAGCTTGAATTTCTTTTCGAGAGGGCCGAAAATCATGGTGAGAGCTTGACTTAATGCGTATAAAATTTCCAGATGAAAATGCATAAAATTACACCAGGAAGCAAAAAAAGGCGGGGCATGATCCTTTCCATGTCTTCCTCTCGGTTGCCATTTTTTTAGTATGGAGGGACCTAGGAAGTTTTGCAAATAAGAAAAAGGGTTTACACATGTAAAAAGATACTAAAAAGTAGCTACAAATAAGAAAGGAACCCTTAAAAGAAAAGTTAATGATTTGTATTTAGATCACCTAATGGAAAAAGACTTGAAAGAAAATCCAAAAACCATCTCCTTTGCTAACGAGTCATGGTTTTTCGATTTCATTGCCAGATATTATAGTGCAGATTGGAATTTCTACAATCATTGTGTTATTATGCTTTTGTGTTATTATAGTATATATTAGATTATCTTCTTTCGTTCTTTGTGTTGAATTGTTGATAATCACCTTTTGCTTTATGAGATTCGTATCTACTCTCTTCTTTGACTTCGTATCACATACAACATTCAAAACCTACTTTCTTATTTGACATCATATATTGTCTTATTTGACGTCATATACTTTCTTATTGGGAAAATTAACGGAAAAAAAAAATGACCAAGTAAATTTACCAAAATACACATTTGACCTGGCTAGATTTTAGGGATTTCACGAAAATCAAGTTAGTCAGGTACTTCCATGTGTCCATTATATCTAATCGGCAGCCGTTCATGTCCTGACCCCACCTCTATAGACCAACAAAAAATAAACTCTTGTCACAATCGCTACAAACGGCTAAGATGTAGCCAATAGAACTTTAGCAGGCTAAGATGTAGCCAATAATATTGCCTAATCAAACACATCTCTAATACATACACTGAACTGTCTAAAACCTAGCCATTTACTTTGGGAACCAGCTAAACTTCGTGGCTTTAAGTTTGGGAACCGTCTTAAGTATAGACCCTCCATATTAGCCTAGGGATGAGCTCGGGACGGTATCGGTACCAACCGATACCGATACCGAATACACCCTAAACCCAATACCGATACTGATACCGAACACACACGGTACAGTACGGTATGGTATTGGTATTTTACCTTAAATTATCGACACCATACCGATACCGATAATACCGAAACCGAAAACCTCTAATTGTGGGTACCAATACTGATACCGAATATCCTCAGTTCGGTATCGGTTCGGTACGGGATCAGGATCGAAACGGTATCGGTATTCGGCTCTATGTGGTCATCCCTATATTAGCCAGTTGGCTACATACTAGACAGACGTCTTCACACTTGTTAGTTTCTAACTGGTTAGGAAAAAAAAGGAAAGGGTACAAATTAGTCATGAGGGACACATGGAACTATGTAAGTGCATCTCTTGATTCCCGTAAAGCCCTACAGCGTAGCCGGTTACAATGTTTATTTTCGTAATTTTATACAACAATCTAATTATTCTCATCAGCTACATGGACGAGTAATTTAATAGTGGTGTTACAAGCCAAAGACTGCAAGTCAGCGTCACAGGTAATACGCACCAAATCTTTATCTTCATCCTCATATTTTAAAATAAGCCTTTGACCCTTTACATTCACCCTTTCTGCCACTTCCTTTTCCAATTCCACCAACCCTGATGAAACAGCAAATGGGAACTTTATCATATTATCTTTAAAACTTGCTTTCACCATCAACAACCCTGTGTACGAAACATGCCCCACACTCTGCGTTGAAGGCTGTTGCAACCATAATTCTTGTGACAACTTTGGGTTGGTAACAGAATTGCTCCTTTTGCTACTTACTGAAACAGAGCAAACCAGACCACAGTTGTGAGTATGTTCATTAAAATATGAAAAATGTAGAATCAATCATACATAAGTAAGAAGACTTGCCACCAAGGGTTTGCGCGGTTTGGTCTAGCGGTTTTCCAACATGTTGCTTGATGGCCTCCATTGTCAGCGATTCTAGCTTACGTTTTCCGCTTTGTTTACATTCCTGTGTATTGGGGTGAATTTGTTTGGGTGACCGTTGGATTGCGACATTTTTAGGGTCCGTTTTAGAACCATTTGTCGACGATGACTCCGAATCTGATGAATCCATCTTAATTGTCAAGGGTTTTGTACTTGATGATAGAGGACCAACAACCCTAGGTGGTTCAGTAACTTCAACCGGTGATATTTCACCCAATTCAAATCCAGAAGTGGCTTCAACGTAATGCTTCAATGTTTGCACCAAGTTCAGTACATGTTTGCTGTCTTTGTTGTCTAAACGTAAAAAGAACTCCAACACATAGTCGTCGTCATCACCATCGCCTTCAACACTATGCAAGAATATTGTAAAGCAGCTGGTTAACCCGCTCATTCGTGCATAGTGTACCAAAGGATACTCTTCTTCACTTAGTTCAGTTACATCTTTACAATAACATGAACCACGGTCTAACAACGCCTTCCAACAAAACCATGGCCTTTATCCAAGTGTTGCTCACTACACGCTTTCCTGAAATGCCACATGCTCAAGTCTCGAACATGAAACGGCAAAGCAGCCGTAGACATGCAGACCTTCCGATGCATCTGGTGTCAAAACTATTACAGGTCTTCTCTATAACTTCATTATGGGCAACAAAACTATCGGACGACGACACAGTCCATGCCTGAGCAAGAGGCAAACTATGGTCGTCACACACACCTTTCAAAATACCGAAGATTTTATCCAACTTGTTTAGCCTGCTTTCAATGGGAACCTGTATGTAAAAGATCTTCCTGTATAAGAATTCCAAAACAAAAAAGAAGACTCACAGATAAACTTTCTACAAGATCCAACTCACCTTTGTAGCAGGCCAATCAAACACTTGTGGGCTTGACAGATTTTGTTTCTGCAATATGACAATAATGGAATGAGACAATGAGTTAAGGTTAGACAGTTAATCTTATTAATTTGAGATGTAAGAATGTAAGATTAAAGACCTCGAGTGCTTTGTGAACTTGTTGAACCTCAAAGGCATAAGACATATATTTAAAGGAAGTCAAAATCTCAAGCACACCAACACATGACCCTGAAGTAGAATCAAACACAGGCAAAGCCAAATACCCATGAAGGTTGCAACGGATCGCGCAATCTTGTTGTGGAAAATCCTTTGTCTTGTAACTAGTTAAATCAGAAGTCCACTCTGGCAATCCTCGCCTGAGTACCCGAGCAAGAGGACTAACATCTTCTTCTTCATGATCCCTATGCACAAGAAAAGCTTTGTGCTCAGAGTCCCTTCTATACCAACACAGTTCTTTATCAACTACACCAAGACCAAATGGTTGATCTACAGTTGTCAGTAACTGGTGTTTGCCAACGTCACGAGGCCACCAAAACTGAACAAGAACCTGTTGCTGCCGGAACGTTAAGAACTTTAGTGCAGCTCTTATCTTATTTGTTATTTCCTGGTGGTGATACGAGTAAGGCCTATACGCCTGCAGCTCGAAATCTACACAAGGATTTTATTTGCAAGTTAGACTTAATTCGAATAGATAACGAAAAAGTAAATAGGAAAATAGGGAAGCGAAGACATACATGAGTTTATAGATTGAGATGAATCAGATTGAGAGGGTTCATGTAATGGGTCTTCATATCCAGAAACCCAAAGAGGGGTCAAGTATCTGGACTCACCAGACAGTTGAACTGTTGGTTGTTCTAGAAAGATCTTGTTCCACAACATTCCGATTACCATATGAAGACTCAATAGATCATGTATTTTAAATGAATTTACCATGTAATGAAAAAGACCAAATAGAAATAAAATAAAATCAGAGGAGATTAAACTCACAGGTAGTATGAAAAGGTTTTGGAAAGGTGTCGATATGATTCTTGCTTGTGACAAAGGGTATAAAAAGAAGTGGTGAGATCGCAGATTCCAGGAAACCACATAGACATCATAATCATAACTGAATAATAAAATGAAGTTTCACTTTTCCCTCCAAAAGGTTTTACCCGATTTTGTGGACCTTTTGTCCGACCTATATCCACTTTGCAAACCCGATCACTTTTTTCTTTCCCTTTTCGTATTTCACTTTTTACGCAATGACGGGCCTACATACATTTCAAGAGAGACGGGCGGTCCCTTTAAAAATTTACGTTGTGTTTCCGAGTTTCATTTAACAAAGGAAAAGAAAGGATTTGAAAAGATGTCTAGAAAAATCGTATTCCATAGTTTTTTTAAGGAGAGAAAGGGAAGGAAATTGAAAGAAAACTGCGCCTTATTTCCTTCATTTCCAATTTAGAAGGAAATTTTTTTTAACATAAAACACTTGCGTTTCTTTTCATTTCCTTCAAACTCGGGAACACTAGTTAATTAAATCTTTCATTTTCACTCCCTCTCTTTTCTCTCCTTAATTCTCTTTCTCTTCTTTTCCTTCTTTTATTAAACTCGGGAACAAAGGATAATTTGAGGCATTACTTGATAAGATGATATACTATTGTTTAAAATTCGTACAACTTGATGTTTAAGATGCCAAAGAATCTTAACTTAAACGTATCTATTAAAAAAGTCATTATATGTTTGGGTTTGTATTCGGGTTTTGGATTTCGGGTTTTTCAGGTCAGACTGTTCAGTTTTTTTGTAGGAAAAAAGTGACCCGATAACCATTAACCAATCCATTTAAGGTTCGGGTTGGTCGGGTTCATGTTTTTAGGGTATTGTTTAAATCGGTCGGTGGATTCAAATTCAAGTCGGGGTCAGCCGCTTGGTCGAACCAAGCCTCCGCAATTTCAGAATCCCCATGGTGAATGGCCTGTTATCGGGTTTTGGATAAAAATGAACAACACCATATGATGGTATGCACAAGGCCTGACATTGCTTATGTTGTCAGTCTTGTTAGCACAGTATGTGGTTAAATTGAAGGGGTAAAAGAGGCATTATGGCTAAAAGGATTTGTACCTGAACTGGGAATAGAGATCGTTGATGCAACAGTGTTTTGTGATACAATACAATTGTCTAAGAACAATATGTTTGTTGGGTGTCGAATCCAGCAAATAAATGTAATAAATATTTATACTTAGTATAAGTGAAAGTAGAGTTCGTGTCCTCAGGGATACAGATCAATTGATTATACCAAAAGCGTTCCATTCGCACAAATACGATTATATAAAAGGGGGTTGGTGTATTTTAAATTATATTGAAAATAAAACCAAAATTAATAAAACAAAAGACTAGAAAACATTAATTAAATTGTGGGATGAATTCAAATATTAAAACTAATTCCAACACTAAGGCAATTTCTTGATTTGACCGGACTTATGATCATTAAAAATTATGGTGCAATGATCCTTTAATTAAACAGTTTGTATCAATACTAGACGTAACACCGTTCGGACATCCACTCTATCTAAAGTCTAACCAAACGCCGTTCGTTGATTAGAGCTAACCCGCTACTCCAAGCTCACGCCGTTCGGATCTTAGTGTGTAGGTTGCAATGACAGAAGTATCGATTATAACCAAACACTCACACCGTTCGGAGTGCTTAGTTACATTGTTTAATTCTATAACGAATTTAAATTCATAGACAAACTCAAACCGTTATTTGTTCCTTCTATCAAATATATAAAACTAATTAAGGTGTTATAAATTGATGAACTTTATTAGATTGATTAACAAAGTGGCCATTTTTATTAACCAACTAATATGTTACCTAAAAGCATAAAATCAAGAATCAACCAAACAAACCATTCAAAAATTAGATCTCATAATAGTTTCACATAAGTTTTCAAATCAAAACTAAGAAAACATATCAAAATGCCGGAATTAAAAGGTTCTATCCGACTATATCAAAGTAAATACAAAAAGAAACATTAAAATAAAACTTACGAAAGGAAAGAAAACTAATTGTCTTTAATGCCCAAAAAACAAATTAAAAATGCCAAAGTTTCTTCCTCCCCGCGATCATGTGCCGTCAGAATAATAAAAATGCCAAAGAAGTGTCCGGCCCTTTTTGTTCAAATCCCTCACGCCTCCTTTTTCTCTAAATTTGTTATCTTCCTTTTTTTTTCTTTTTCATTTAAAATTCTTTTTTTTTTTAATTACTTTGTTCAATTGAGCCCCTCTAATTCTTTCCATGCTGCTTGAAGTCTAAACTTCTTTTCAAGAACGTCAGTGAAGTCCATGTAAATTGCGGTCTCGCCTCGTCAATGCTCGCCATTGCATCTTTCAATTCTCCACACCTACAAAATCAACCAAAAACAAACCAAAGTAGATTCCCCCCACCAAAACATGCATTTCACGAAAAATGATGCAATATGTACAACCTAAATGCATAAAAACGCTCAAACTAGTTATTAAAAAGATGATAGAATATGCCTAAAAAATGCAACTAACAATGTTTCATGATAGAACCAAGCACATCAACTTCAAGTTGCATTTCATAAGGGACATTGTGAATGCAAGTGAAGTCAAGGTTGAAAAGGTGGATACATAATATAATTTTGTAGACATGTTTACTAAAACATTGCTTGGACCTAAATTTAATTTCTATGTGAATTCTTTTGGAGTTGGATAATATGGATTCAATGGTTGGTTTTGATAAATGGCTTTAAGGGGGGACGGGGCACTATACGTGAGTTTTTTCAACTTCACTGATGTCAACTAATCCTACACTGCCACATCACTTCATTGATTTCCTTCACTGAAACATTTTTTTGGAGGCAAAACTTCATTGATTATTTACCCACAATCAATGAGAGAGAGAGAGAGAGAGAGAAATCACGGGTACCAGCCCGTTAACTAGAACCAGAATTTGGTTCACGGGACACTACCAGCATGAGTGGCGGCGGTGTTAACGTGCTGTTAATGGGGTACCCGTGACTAATTCTGGTGGCGCCCCGTCCCCCTAAGTTGGTAAATTGTTAAAGGATTAGAGCTCACTTAATCAAAGTCAACAAAAGTCGATATATGCTGAAGTCAACGATTTAGAGGTATTAAGCTGGAAATAAAGGAGTGGCAAAAGTTCAGGAACTATTTCTGCCAAATGCAAACTTTATTTCTTATAGACGGTTACCCAGCTTCTAAGTCAATAACTTGGTTTCAAATAAGGTTAGATAAGCAACTGTAGTAGTCTAACTTCTGACTGTATATACCAATGCTCACCAAACCTTCGAACCATCAAAATCAACGAACCGGCGGTTTTTCGTAAAGTTGGCGATCTATTGTGACCGGACCGGTGAATTAGACGAACCCGGTCTGATCGGGCGGTCCGTTCCGGTCTTCAAAACCTTGGTATATACTCTAATAAAAACCATAAAAAATGAGTCTTCCATAATTTAAGTTAATAATGTTGTTACCACCTAAAGTATCAAGAGCCGACTTCAAGTCGTCATCACAACAGATGACTATCAAATCATTGTCTTCATCAACTTATTTAGACAAAGCCCTTGACCCTCTAATTGAAACCTTTTTGCAACTTTGTTTTCCAATGTTAGACAGTTCATCAAAACGAGCAAATATGAACCATTCAGTAGACGTATTGAAAGTTACGTACAAAATCGGTGAAGTTATGGCTAACTATCTCTACACTCACATAGATTCCAAAGTATCTCCCACATCTGACCCTGAATCTGATGAATGCATCTTGTTTACAGACAAATCCGTACCTGCCCACAACTTCTATGATCACTCGTCTCCTAATACAAATCCAGAGGCAGCCTATGCAAACCGTACCTGTCAGATATCTTTAATGCCCAACGGTACGAAAACCTCCCGACAGATGCAAGAATATTGCAAAGCAGCCGGTTAACCCAGTCATGCGTGCATTGTGAACCAAGGTAAACAAAACAGCACATTCCAATTGCAGAGAAAAAAAATCATAGATAGCAAATGTGTGTATATTGTATTTCTATCATGGATTTCAAATGACAAATATCTTTAACATATAAGCATAGACACCGACACGTAAAAGTTTTCGCCCTCATAAAAAAAATTCTAGGTCCGCCACTGAACGACAGTGCCACTAGATTCCCACTAGCATTATATTATTTACTAAATACAGATAAGTGGAGAATGGATATGTATCAAGTTGAATTCCGGTTGTTGCTTAAAACACTTACGTGCAAACCACATCATCCAAGGTATAGATCGAATGTCTTCTTCGAATTTTGCAGTTTCGTTTGCTGCCGATCTTTTCTGCCACCGATTCCAGAGGCAACAAACTTCTCTCTTGATCTTTAAGCATCTTCTCTATTGACTTGTTACAAGTTGCCATTGTTGATTACTTCGCGTCGCTCTGTTGATTCAAACAATTAAGCTCCCACTGTAGAACTTGTAGGCTTGCAGCTCTTATACCAACTAATAGGTTCCATTTTAACAAAGAATTACAAAAAGAAAAAAAAGGAACCAATCAATTCAGGTCTTCCTAACTGTTAACCACCAATTTACAAAAGAGACCCTGTACTAAAAGTAGTAAGGCTCACAATTACAAATCAAACTAATTTCTAATTACCAGTATAAATAAAATAATCTCAATAGATTGAACGAGAGATACAATCAATGGGCCTTCTTTATATAACGAATAGGTGCCTCCGAGCCTCTAAGCTACTGCAACAGCAAATACAAACTAAAGTAACTGCAGTAGCCTAACTAATGCTGACTGTATATGCTCTGTTATAAACCATCAAAAACTAGTCTTCCCATATATTAAGTTGATACTGTTGTAACTGCCTATAGTATCCATAGCATCTTCAAGTCGTCATCACAACAAATGCATATCAAATCACTGGATTTGTCACGGTATTTTAGATGAAAGCCTTGACCATCTAACTTGAACCTTTTTGCAACTTCGTTTTCCAATTTTGACAGTTCATCAGACCGAGAAAATGTGAACCGGTGAATGGACTTATTGAAAGTCACATTCACTATCAAAGTGAAGTTATCACAAATGCTCTCTATACTCGAATACTCGGTTTCATAAGTATCTGTCACAACCGACCCTAAATCTGATGAATTCATATTTGCTTACAGACGAATCCGTAGGTGAACGACAAATTCTATGGATGACTCCTCACCTAATTCTAATCCAGCGGCAGCAGGCAGCCTCAATACTCGGCTTCAAAATTTGGACCAAGTTCAGTACCTCTCCGCTAGCCCACGCTAGTCATTATTGCCTTCAACACTATCCAAAAAATTGCAAAGCATCTGGTTAACCCACTTATGTGTGCATTGTTGTTTAAAGTAACAAAACAGCACATTCAAATTGAAAAAAAAAAAAAAAAAAACAGAATCACAAATGCACAATTACAAATCATATCATAATTATCATTATGTTCCAACAGAAGCTACACAAAAAATGAGTATGCCACTAGTTTCCACTCCCATATTAACTGTTGCAGTCTCTAAATATCATTATATATTGGTACGGTATCGGTATCAATACGGGTATTGGTACCACT
>JAUTDX010001712.1:0-72567 GCA_030844895.1 Ambrosia x helenae | reverse complement strand
ACACGTCATAAATATTATAATACATAGTATCAAATTGTATCTGATTACTGATTAATATATATCTATATTACACGTTATAAATGATATATTAATAATGCATTAGGCTATATTATAGGAACCATAACTGTTTATAATAATTTATACGGAGTATTACTTATATTATTTTATTACTTATATTATACATTTAAAAACAATGGTTTTCTACTATATTATTTTAACCCCCCACAAAATGTTTTGCAAACAACTTGAACTTTTTAGCATAGCTAATCCTCGTAACTTTATAAATATGTATATTAATAGCAATAAGTAACTTAGTGTATATAGTTAATTAACTAGGGTATTTAGCATGCGCTATGAGATACGTTACCGCTAGCATTCGATGAATATCGTTACGCTACTCGCTACGTTACATTTACCAAGGATAGAAATCCACACGTGTTTTACATCTACAAAAACAAAAAAAATAACACCCTGAACCTGGCAATGATGTGTTCGAATGGTATCGATCGGTTCAGATCGTCACAATACTAAATATCGATATTTATTTATTGTCTTAGACAAAGATGTATAAATGAAAACTTATTGAAACCATAAACCATACAAATGAATGCAGGTGCCGGGTACCGATGTTGTTTTAGCACGATATACTATCAATTTATCAAGAGTGAAAACGATAGAAAAAAACTCGGTGTAATACTATGTTGTTCAATCGGTTCTCAATTCGGTTTGGTACAATACTGTCCATGTTTAATAAAATTTATATCACATTGTTAAAAAAACATAAAACAAACTTATGGAGTTAGATTCTTTTTTAAGTTTTTTTTTAAAACGTAAAAAAGTTATTAGAAAACACAAATCAGATTATAAAAATAAATAGTAAAATTTTATAAAAACTTAAAACAAATAGTTATTATTTTTGTATACGTTATGTTGATGTTCATTAAAATTTTTACTGAATTTAACATCATAAATATTTTGAATCTTTTCAATAATTATCGAATTAATATCTTGAGTCATTATGATACGTATTTCATTCCTTAAATATTTATGACATTTTAAATTAATTTTTTTTAATTCACTCTATATAAAGAGCGACAGAAGAAAAGCCTAGGTGCACAAGACATCCCTTTCTTCCCACCCTCTCAACCCACCATAAGAGACGCCGCTTTTTCTTTCCAAAGGAAACAATGTTTTCTTTTTTTTCTGTTCATGGACCATACCATAATGCTTGATTAGCTACATTTGCTTGGATTTTATTTATTGAAGTTTTTATCTTTCAATGAGCCAAGTTTTGCTAGGCATGTGAAATCACCTAGAAAACCAAAGACAGTTTTCAATCTTAAGACTGCAAGGATGTCAGATAGTGTGTGGGTGTATATATATATATATATATATAATTATTTTGCTGAATATATTTTTTGATTAATTTATGTTACAGTGTGTACTTGAAGTGAAGTGGGTTAGACATGATGTGAGTGTTTAAGGTATATATCATAATCATATATGTTTTTTTTTTTCTAAAAAAACATCTCCATACCACCCTCTCATTCAAATCAACCGCTCTTCATCGCTCATGGAAGCATCGGAGACGGTTTTAATTTCTAAGAAATAAAAATGTAAAGAGAATACATGGCTGATTTAAGCTTAGAGTCATGTTATGAAAAGAAACATAATCTTGTACTTTATTTGAACTCTTTTTTCTTTAATCATAAATGCAGTTCTTTCTTCGTTGGTAAATTTCTAGGAGGTTAATGGAAAGCATTAAAATTGATGTACTCCCTCCGTCCCAATTTAAATGTCCTAGTTCAAAAAACATACATTTTAAGAAATATTTTGTTTGTATGTGGTAAAATGACAATAATATCCTTAAAAGTGGTGATTGTGTTTTGTCTTTTATGGGGAAAACTGGAAATTACATTTCTAATTTTGAAATTGACATTTAATTTAGGACAAACAAAAAAGGAAAGTAGGACATTTAAATTGGGACAGAGGGAGTACCATTTAGTATCTTTCTATGAATATGACATATTTATTGGAAAAGAAGCATAGAATCACTGATAAATGTTTCATTGTTTCTTTATGCAGAAAATCATCTTGCTCAAGTTTGTTGTTTAACAAGTTATTAGAAACCAACCTTATTCACAAAGAATCTTGCTAGATCGAAATAATGTAGCTAAGAAGTTGTTGGGTACCGAATGTGTATGAAGATCATACAAGGGAATTTCATATTCAAGGACATAGAGAGCCATAGAGGGATGGTCATAAATGGGTTGGAGAACACTAAAACAAATCCAACAATAAAACTAATTACCTCATTCACAGTCTGCAAAGTTGTGGTATTTTTTGTGGCTTACCCACAAGTGCTGCAGGCATTGATTTGGATGCATAGGTAGATATATTAATATTTGGTGTCGTTATACATAGTTATTGCAATACATCGATTAATTTCTAATGCCTATACGTTTACTTCTATCTCACAGTTGCTTGCACGAGCCGTGTAAGAAACACTTTATCTATGAAGATTATACGGTGATTTCCATATTCTAGCACACATAGAGCAAAGGTAACGGACCACTTTATTTGTGGGCGTTACAGGGGGACAGTTCAGATGTTAGCATTCCACTTTATCGGTGTGATTGTCTGGAACCCATTTTTTCCATTTCAACATCACTGTGTCAAATTCCATATTGCCATGAAACATTCATCACACATGTCGAATTTGAACATCACAAGAATTCTAGCTGTGAAGTCAAGCTAGAATACTTGAAGCGGATTGGCTCAAATAGCTTGTCAGGGAATTCTGACCAGTTACTTGAGGCTGGTACCAGCTTTATCGCCCCCGAGTCTTCCTCAAAGCCACTTTTGGGGAACACTCACCATATATTAAGGCAGTTGCTGATCAACTTATTAGATATGGAATCTGCATTGCCCAATGGAGCAAAAAGATGTTCCATGGCAAGTCCCAAATGGAGGTCTAAATGGTGTGCTTTTGTTAAATTTTCTATACAATATATGAGGTATGCTTTGCCTATATTGTTTAAAAACATCCCAACCTGTTTTGGCCCCTCATAAAGATTACTCGTAGTTGCATTGCAGATTGTTGAAGCAACTTTAGCACTGGAAACCATGATCAAGAATGAGTATATCAACAACACTTGGTGTGGTGATACTAGTCTTCTGTTTCAGTTGCTGCAAAAACATCCTCCATCGTCTCCTTTGCTCTTCGCGTCTACACACTTGATGCTGCAATAAAATACCAGAAAAACGCAACCTCCTCTGACGAACAATAGTCAAGTAAAATGAAATAGTTGTTAGAAAAAGCTAAGAAACAAAAGAATACAGAGGAACCCGAAGGAAAGCTAGATAGAACGGATGTGGCATGATGACGTTCTCACTCTGATACATTCACATTCTTGCTAAATTTAGTTATTTCGAGTTGCAAATATATATGGGTATCTTATTTGGTGTTGGTATGGAAGCTTCACTTCCAGATGGAGCAAAAGTATTTTCCATGGAAAGCCCCAAATAGAGGTCTGGGTGGCGTGCTTTTGTTTTATCTGCTGCTATAATATATGAAATCTTGCTGAATGAAAAACAATGTATAGCTAAGTAGTTTTTTGGGTATTGACCGTGAATGAAGATTACGGATATGTTTGGCATAAAACTAGCCGGTGATTGGAAGCTGGTGGCTAGAAGCTGGTAACTGTAGCTTTTTAAATATATTTTGGTGTTTGAAAGAGTAGCCGGAGCTTTTAATAAAATGTATAAAATGACCAAAATGGGCATGACTAAAAACTTGTATGGATGTTTATTTATTTTTATGGTAAAATGGGTATTTGTGTCATTTTACTCATTAAAAGTTTGTAGCTAGTAGAAGTTTTTTCTTAAACGCTAGTACTATTAGCGTTTAAATATCGAGCTTTTTCTCCTCATCTAAAAGCTTCAAGCTCCTTCAACCAAACAAAGATTTTTATTGAGTGAGAGTTTTTTCTTAAAAGCTTGAAGTTAGAAGCTCCTAAAAGCTCATTGCTAAGTATACCCTATACAGGGGATTTCCCTATGTTGTTTAAGTTCCATAATAGACAAATGTGTTACCTTTTAGTAGTATAAAATGGAGTTAAGTTAATCTATTTTACCTGTCTTGCATGAAAGGAAAACAAAGGGTGCGTGTGCTCAGGATACCCTTTTTTTAGTTTCTAGGGTGCGTGTATGTATGCATTTGTATACACATTTGGTGTGTTAAGTACACATAACAAAAAACATTATACGTGTAAATATACATTTTGGAAAAATCTAAGGATATAACCAAACGGTATGATTATGACTCCTCGATCTAACTAGGTAACACCCCAACCCAAATAGTCGCATTTACATAACCAAAGACATTAAATACTAACCTTCTAAGTCCGAATGCATACCAACTAATAAAAATATGAAATAAAGTTGAATAACCAATGAATGCACAATCTTGTTTTCTCCTCATTACTTTTAGATCATCCTTTCCTATTCCTGAAAGGAATCTCGAAAATATAAAGCAAAACGTGAGACTGAGCTTAAAATCCAGTGACAGAATGCAACCAAATGATGCATTAATTAAAAGCTTTTGTGGGAGGATCTTGTGAATTGAAAAAGATGCACTAGGTTGCATGGAAGCGATAGCTTCGTCAATTAAGGTAGGCGGCTTGGGTTTAAGCTTAACGACATTAATCAAGCGATGTTGACAAAGTGGGTATGGAAGCATAAAAATGAGCCTAATAATCTTTTGAAGCAGGTGGCGAACGCTTTTCATTGTGATAAGCATTGTTGGTTGGTCTTTCCGGGTTAACAAGTATATTTTAGGGGTGTGGCAAAATATAGTCCAAATGGAGTCAAACATGGTTGTTTCTCGTATTCATCTTAACTAAATGCTCAAAGGAGAGGTGGGAGATGGTAAGGTTTTAGGTTTTGGCTTGATCCTTGGCTGTGTAATAAACGGTTAAGATCTAGGTTTCCTAATCTTTCTCGGCTTGAGAAGATGGCAGTGGCGGGCACTTTCTTGAGTATGTTTTGGAGCTGACTGAATGGAATTCTGTTATTGGGATGTTGGACCAAGTTAGGATTTCGAGCAACAATGATGGTTGGGAGACACTGATGGGGTTTTCTCAATTGGTGTTGTAAAACGGTGGCTGGTCAATGACATAGATTATGCCAGTTGATTTGTGTTTAATTGGTATGAGTGGCTTCTAAAGAAGTGTAATGCTTTTGTTTGGAGGGCGGAGATGGATTGTATTCTGACTTTGGCTACTCTTAGTAGATGAGGCGTGAATGTTGGAGATCAAAATTATGTTCTTTGTGACTTGGATATTGAGACGGCGGATCATCTTTTTATTTCTTGTTGGGTGGCTTTGGTGGCGTGGCATTCTAGTGCTTGATGCTGGATTGCCCCCATCTTCGCGTTCCCAGTTCAGGATATTTTGGATTTGCATTCTTATATTTAGGGGGAGGGAGCGAGTGGTCAAAGACGCTCTACGTGGGATCTTTATTGGTTATTGTTAGATTATTTGGAAGGCTAGGAATATAAAACATTTATTTCAAACAAGATGGTTAAAGTAGAAGAGATCATTCAAGATATTAAATAAATACAATAACAAAAAAAGACATTAGTTGTGATAGATGGTGTAAAATTTTGTTGATGTTGTAATCCTTTATGTTGGTGGCTGCCAGTTTTTGCTGGGTAGTCTCCTGTAGATGAAGTTTTCCTTAAAAAATGAACATAACTAAATGTAGTGATATAAAAATTTAGGCGTTACATATTAGATTCAACGCCAAAGTTTCTTATTAAATCTTTTCAGTTATATTATAAGGGAAAGTATTCCTAACATCTTTATGTAATACAAAGTTATCATCTACGGGAAGCCTTAATTAATATCATGTTAACGAAGAGCCACACGAACAGATCTAGTCTAGTTAAGTTGGTAGATGATCGTCCAAGGTCTTTCATTTGAAATATGAAAATGAAGTTTCTGAAGTATTTCTACTGGAACCTCATTATCATTATGTACAATTTCTTTTATTGAATCTCTTTTTCTTTTGAGTCTTTGTAATTGAAGGGTGACTTTTTAATGAATCCAGGTAGCCCCACTGTTTAAGCAAGTTGTCTGAATATAACATGAACGGAAAGTTTAACACCGAGGTAGAGAAGGAGCTAGAAGAACTCTTAGATTGTATTGAAATCCCTATAATGTCACTGTAAGGAGAATCTGCAAAGTATGTGGCATTAACCAAGATGATGATAAGGTTAAGGTGTTCATGAGTAATGGTGCAATGCAGAGTATCACGATTCACACATGCTGCCTACATCCACTTCTTTCGGAAATTCCACAAGGCAACATGTTGTTTTGCTTGTAATCAGCTAGCGGATTATCAACCAAAAGGTGACCATGATGAGTTGAATGACGGCATGAAATCTAGACAACGCGTACAAAGATGATGAGATCTAAAATATAAATTTGAATAAGATAATCCTTGGAGTTTAAGTATGGAGTTAGGTTATATCCCTCATGTATGTATATGGTCCATTATTCACAAAAATCTTGTTGAAACAGAGCAATGCATAGCTAAGAAGTTTTTGGGTATCAAATGTGTGAAGATTATACTTGCGATTTCCATATTCAAGTACCCTTACATGAATGGTCATAAATGGGGTGGAAAAAATTAAATTTGTTAGACATCCAATAATAAGTCTAAGTTCATTCATTGTTTGCAAAGTAATTAAAATTTGGCTTTTTAACTTGCAATAGTATGAGCTAAAATGAGGTTACCATGACCATGAAAAAGTTGTATGTAGTTCAATAACTACTGTGAAAGAATAAGTGAAGCACGCAATCAAATTGATACTCATGTTATTTGTTTTCACTTTGTTTTTCCATTGTAATATGTATAATATTTGATATTTTCTAAGTTAAAATTTATCGGGGTAGGCGTTTAAAAATCTTGGTGTCGGTCAGAAAACCGTTATATACATTAGGTTCATCCTCGATGGCAAATCTTTGGTAGAACAGGATTTGGTAGGCATGCCAAATAACATGGAAAAACAAAGACAATACAATCTTAATTGACATCAAAGATGTTAGCACTTAGAGTTATTTTTTTCTTTTATATATACACATATCTACAGTCTACACAATTGTAGATTTCAAGCATATTGAATTTTGTTGGCAGCGGATGATAATAAAAAATTCAAACACAAGATTCAATGAACAAACTTAAATATATTAAACGAAATCAAGTGTTTGTACAAGAACAAAGTATCGGTTTTTTTCTGTGGAATTGATTTCTCAATTCTTGGTAACCTTTACAATACAACAATCTATCCTATATATAGTTCATATTCGGATGGCAGTTTATTTCCCGGCGAAATGGTGTGTCCTTTGATCAACCATTGCGTCTGTTTGTGTATGATCTCGTCCATTCATTCAAGAGTCGCGCCTTATGATTGTTCCACGTGTGCAGGGCCATGATTAACCGTTACAACCGAACTTAATTATAATATTAACTATAATACCTATATTAACTAACTATAATATATAAATAAATAATCTAGCATATATAATATTTATATATTCCAATACCCTCCCTTAAGCTAGATTGGGAGAACTTGTATCTTGCCTCTTGATGAAGATATTTGTTGCTTGCTTCTCGTCTGTTTCTAGTCATATGATGCTATCTCTGTGTCATCCATGGGAGTTGTTTTTCCTGTACCATCCTTGGGACCTGTACCATCCATAGAGTTTTTCTTCTGTGACATCCATGGGGCCTGTTAGCTTAGTCATCATGTAATTCCATCTTCCTCTTATTCTCCATGAAGGGAGTGGTTCCTCCATTTTTCTTCCTTTTTTTAATTGCTTTCTCTATTGTAGGTTACTTTCATGTTGCACCGCAGTCTTTCATATATGAGAGTATGAACTCGGTGTCATATATGAGTCAAATTAATTCCTTTTTCCATATATGAGAGTATGAACTCAGTGTCATATATGAATCAAATTAATCTGTGTTTGTTATCGTGCAGCTTTCGCATAAATTCCTCTTGCTGCATTATCTCTCGCATTATTCTTCTCGTATATATCCTTCACTTGTTGAGTTTCGATTCCTCCCTGCGATGCTATGTTTTCAATCTTGTTCAATCGGTCAGACTTCTTGTTATTCATTCTTGTTCCTCTTTTTGTCTCTTCCTACAATTTCTTACGGTCTCTTTCTTCGATCACTTTTGAATCCGATTCTTCTTGATTATGTATTTTCTTCTTCATAAAATGATTTCATATAAAAGCAAGTCCCTTTTCTTTTCTCCTTCAATCACATCCCTTCATATACGTCTTCTTCCTTTGTTTCTTTTATCCTTCGTCTTCCTCTGTTTCTTTCGTATTCTTCTATTTCTTTTGTACATCTTCTTCCTCTTTTTTTTTATCAAAATATGTCACCCACACTCACCATTATTTTAATCTTTAAATTCATATTTGACTTTGGAAAGTCAAAAGCTTCTTCCTAGATACTTTTTGCGTTCCTTTCTTTCTAACAAGATTTGATTTATGTTGACTCCTTCCCCTTTTTCAAACCTTATATCACCCGATACTTACAAACAAATAATATTTCTAAAATTTTTGTGTTTGACTTTAAAAAATCAACTCCTTTTTTTTTGGGATAATTGCACAAATAAACATTTGACCAAGACATTTGCAAAAATAAACATAGTATGCGTCTAAACAACAGGGACGAGACACTCTTTGCGTCTAAACAACAGGGACGAGACACGTGTAAAGCCTTCAGGCACCTTAATTTTTAAGGTCCCTGCGTCTAATCTTTAGACGCGAAAAAGGATTGCGTCTAAAGAACAGACTCTTAAATTAAAGAGTCTAAACCTTTTTAGACTCTTTAATTTAAGAGTCTGTTCTTTAGACGCAATCCTTTTTCGCGTCTAAAGATTAGACGCAGGGACCTTAAAAATTAAGACGTCTGAAGGCTTTACACGTGTCTGATTGGTAGACGCAAAGAGTGTCTCGTCCCTGTTGTTTAGACGCATCCTATGTTTATTTTTGCAAATTACTTTGGTCAAATGTTTATTTGTGCAATTATCCCTATTTTGTAATTAGTCTTAGTCAAAGTTTTCTTTGTAACTTTCCCTACACTTTAGCTCCTTTGATTATTATTTATTCTTTGATTATCAATGAGAATAATTCAATCAATTCAATCTCAATAAAATCAAGTTGTCCTTAAGACAGAATTCGAAAAAGAGTTAACAGAACAAGTTCTTGTATTAGATTACAGCACTCCTGTACAAACATATCAACCCATGCAAGGTGATATATGCCTATAATTTATTATGGAATAGTAAAACTGGTGGAACTAGTAAGTTGGGAAGAAGACGAAAGACGAAGGATCATTGCTGAGCACCAAACGTTTCGCGCCATCTTCGTGTACAGCTATTCCAACATCCTGCCACCTCATATTACAGTAGCTGCAGACACTCGGGCAGAAAACAAACTTATAACCCTCATTAGTTTTCTCAATCTTAAACCAGTTCTTCAATGTTTTTGGCCCCGGGTTCCCTTCTACACCTCCCAACATCACAGCATATTGCTTCATGCCTTTATCATATTTCATCTTCCACACGTTTGACTCGTTACAACTGTTGGAGCCTGAGAACTTTATGTTAACATCTGTTGAAACACGGATCACGCCTTTCTTTGGGTTTACTGGAGTGAAAGTCAACGAGACGCCATTCTCGTCGTTTCTGGATTGTGCAATTCCAGCCGGACATGGATTTTTTCCATAGTCTGCCACATAGAGTCCGCCATCTTCACCGTCTAGTGCTGCTGGCATAATGTAGTATTTGGCCCCTGTGCGGAGGTATTTTCCATTGTAATCGAGCACAGGAGGAGCTGGAGCTGAATAGGCTGTGAAGATGAATGCAAATGAAAGTGAGAATAAGATAATTGTTGTCATATTTAAAAGTATTGCTTAATCATGATGTATCTTAAAAGCTATATTTATAGATGGTCAGAAGTAAGCTAATTTTTAGATTGAAAAACTATATCATATTGTTGGTTTGATGTTTGATTGTTTTAGACATTAAAGTGGTGAGTGTTTTTTTACCTGTATTGGATGTTGTGCTAAATTACCATCAACAAATTAAACAATAAATATTTTAAGCCAACAATTAAAAATACATTAAGCATTAATTGATCTGGATTATTAAAAAACTCTTAATAAGGACCAATAGCCATTTTTTTTTGGAGGGTAGTGTTTCAGCGGTAAATCCCGTGTTGCAAAGCGACCACTGTTAA
This sequence comes from Ambrosia x helenae, assembly GCA_030844895.1. Taxonomy (NCBI): domain Eukaryota; kingdom Viridiplantae; phylum Streptophyta; class Magnoliopsida; order Asterales; family Asteraceae; genus Ambrosia; species Ambrosia x helenae. Next base: position 62,248 of record JAUTDX010001712.1, on the reverse strand, counting down.
AAACATGATATCAACTCTGATATTCTTTATTAAACTCAAAGATTAACAAAACAAAACAAAGAAACTGAAGAACAAAACCTAACAGACACAATCTCTATACAGACTCTCAGATCTACACTCTATCCAACTCCACCAGGATTACATAAAACTAACAACCAGAAACAAGATGTTACTGGAATACAAAACCCTAGACTTGAATACACGAGAGAGACTGACGACGAGTTTACAGAGAACAGGTGAAAACAATAATGAAGCTAAAATAATAATCGAAGAGATAAGCTTCTTATATAGGCACCACTTCTAGGTTTGGATAAGTAACACATCCAAACCTCTAGTCACCGTTGGATCTTAACAGAAAGCACACAAGGATGAATACTGAGCCCTTGATCTTTATACATGGATCGCCAACGTGTAAATATCTCCAAACCTCCATCCGAACCTGTCCACTTGCCTTTATTATAACTGGATACACCAATGGGCTATCTGAGCCCAATAGAGAACACGTAACACCAAACTGGGCTGGACTGAATCTTTATCTAAACTGGACTGGACATATCTGAACCTTGGACTGGACTCTTGACCTTCACTGGACTGCTACTGGACATTCACATGACTTGGCTGCTACTAGACACCAACATGACTTGTACTCAACAATACCTACAAAAAACTCTTATGCAATATGTTAAAGGATTTTGTATATTGAATGTCTAAATGTATACACAAATTGGTTTATTAAATTGTACAAGATGTTACCACATCTTTTAACACCCCCCCACAATTTAATAACCAAAAGGATCAAACATGTTGAGCTTCTTACACAACTCATCATGTTGTCCTGGACCAAGTCCCTTAGTTAGAATATCAGCAACTTGTTCACTTGATTTAATATCACATGTTTTAACTAAACCTTTAGAGATTAAATCTCTTAAGAAAAAACAAATCCAGTTCAAAATGTTTGGTTCTATCAAAGAACACTGGATTTGCAGCAATAGACAATGCTGAACTATTGTCACAAAATAAAGAGACCGGTATATCAACTTCAACACTCAATTCAGACAACACATTGATCAGCCATAATACCTCACAGGCTGCTGAACACATTGACCTATATTCTGCTTCAGTTGAAGATCTAGAAACAGTTGCCTGTTTCTTACTCTTCCATGAAACAAGTGTTTTACCAAGAAATATACAGAACCCAGTTACAGATTTTCTGGTTTCTGTACACTTTGCCCAGTCAGAGTCAGAAAATGCAACCAAGTTTTGACTTGACCCATTTTCTAAAAGTATTCCTTTTCCAGGAGCCTTTTTAAGATACCTTAATAGCCTCATAGCAATAATTAAATGACCATCAGTTGGTTTGTGCATATGTTGACTCAAAAAATGCACTGCATATGATATGTCTGGTCTGGTATGTGCCAGATATATCAGTTTTCCTACCAACTGTTGGTAGCCTGTAATATTGGCTAACACATTAGGTTTATTATTGCAAATAGAGGTTATCATATGGTTAGGCTCTATGGGAGTACTGACTGGTTTGCAAGCAGTCATGCCGTACTCAGTCAATAAATCAAGGCAATACTTCCTTTGTGATAGACATAAGCCTTGTTCACAAGGAATCACCTCAATTCCTAGGAAATACTTTAGAACACCTAGGTCCTTAATCAAAAACTTATCTTTAAGACTCTGTTTAACACTATTTACATCATCAACAGAATTGCTGGTAATTACTATGTCATCAACATATACCAGTAGAATTGTAATAACACTTTCACTGTTTTTTACAAACAGTGAATAATCACATTTACTTTGTTTGAATCCTAACATACACAATACTCCTACTAACTTTTCATTCCACATTCTAGGAGCTTGCTTTAAACCATATAAAGACTTCTTTAGTTTACACACCTTTTTTTCTTTTTCAGAAAAATACCCATCAGGCAAGGTCATATAAACATCCTCATTCAAATCACCATAGAGGAAAGCATTGTTAACATCTAATTGGAATATTTTCCAACCATTTTTAACAGCTAATGCTAACACACACTTAACTGTAACAAATTTTACCACAGGAGAGAAAGTCTCATCAAAATCTACCCCTTCTTTTTGGCTAAACCCTTTAGCCACAAGTCTGGCCTTAAACCTCTCAATTCCCCATTTGATTTATACTTTATTTTATAAATCCATTTACACCCTACCAAACTCCTTCCTGGAGGAAGTTCTACTAAATCCCAAGTATGATTTCTATTTAAGGCTTCTATTTCTTCATTCATAGCAGCCACCCAATTTGGGTCCAAGGCTGCTTCTTTATAATTCCTAGGTTCAATGCTTTTATTTAACATACAAGCATACACTTTGTCTCCATAGGACAAATTAGAATAGTTAATCACCTTTTCTAGACCATACTTTACTTTCCCTTCAACTATAAAGTCATCTAACTTTCTAGGGAAATTAGAACTCCTAGTAGACCTCCTAAGAACTGATTGACTTTGATGATTCAGATCATTGCCCTCAGAAATGGAATTATCATCAATGTCATATCTCACACCCTCAGCCCTACCTAAACTCCTATCATTACTATCCAAAGGTGACCCTACAGTCACTTTCTCAGCAGTATGATCAGGAGATGGCTGCTGAGTCCCATGTGTTTCTGACTCATTATTACCTATAACCCTTCCTTCATCATCGGGCTCTTCATCAAGTTTAGGTGTCTCAGTTTCATAACAGTCAAAAAAGTTTAAAGAATTTAACTCAGAGTTTGTTGTTTCATTAAATTTTTCAAAAACTAGATTTTCTTTAAAAGGAAACACAGACTCATAAAACTTTACATCTCTTGAGAAAAAAGTTGTTTTATCATCTAGACTAAACACTTTGTATCCTTTTTTTTCATTTGAATAACCTAAAAAGACACATTTTTCAGCCCTACTAGACAATTTATCACTTTCATTCAAGACTGTTGCAAAACATAAACACCCAAACATCTTTAAGTGTCCTAGGAAGGGTTCAAAACCAAAAATCAATTCATAAGGAGTTCTACCATTCAGCACAGAGGAGGGTGTCCTATTAATCAAATAGCAAGCAGTTAAGACACAATCAGACCAAAAACGAACAGGCAGATTACTTTGAAATAACAAAGCACGAGTAACATTTAATAAATGCCTATGTTTTCTTTCAGCTATACCGTTTTGCTGAGGTGTATATGAACAAGATGTTTGATGTATGATTCCAAGTGATTTAGTAAACAAATTCATTTGTTGGTTTACAAATTCTAAACCATTATCACTTCTGATACATTTAACTTGTTTTTTAAATTGAGTTTGTAAAACCATTACAAAGTCTTTAAAATTTTCATACACCTCAGATTTATGTTTCATTAAACATACCCATACTGCACGAGTATAGTCATCAACAATAGTAAAGAAATATTTATATCCCTCTCTACTTGAGACCCTATAGGGTCCCCACACATCCAAGTGAACCAACTCTCCCAACATTGAACTTTTATGTTCACTAAGTGGAAAAGGTTCACGATGTTGTTTGGCCCTGTGACACACATCACAGGGACTCTCACTTGAAGTGTATTTAATTTTCAAAATAGACTCAAGTTTTTTACCAACTATATCAGAGGGATGCCCTAACCTAGCATGCCACAAACTAGACTCCTTTTCACTAGAACATCCTACCTGATTACACACAAAAGAAACCACCACAGAAGTACAACCCTTCTACTTGGTTACCAGTCACCAGGATTTTCTTGGTTGACAAATCCTGTATATAACACTTATACTCATCAAATCCAATAAAGAGTTTATTATCCTTTGCTAACTTATGTACTGAGATTAGATTGACACTATACTCAGGAACTACCAAAACATCATGTAAAACAACTCCATTAGCTAGTTTTAGTGAACCTATTTTAGTTACTAAAGCATCAGTACCATTTGGATGTTTTACTTTAATGTTTAAATCTGACACATCTACATAATCAGTTAATTCCTTTTCATCACCAACCATATGCTGGTTAGCTCCTGAGTCTATTATCCATCTAACCTTTATTATAGACCCATCTTTGTTAAACACAAACACAGGTTTAACAAAAACATTAGCACAGAAAGGACCAAACACACTACCTGTCACATTACAACTTTGAGCCTTTTCAGAAGAATTGTCATTCAATAATGACAATAACTTTGCTACTTGTTCACTGGTCAAAGATGTAGCAACAGTATCAGGTTTTTCACATACACTATTATTCACAGTAACCTTCTTGCCCTTAGGCTTAAGCCAAGATGGGTAGCCAATGATTTCAAAGCATTTATCCATGGTATGACCAGTTTTGTTACAATGACTACATTTCAGATTCTGATTTTTTGTTGACCTTTTACTAATATCAACCTGTTGACTTGTTTTAGTAAAAAATCCCATTGTTTGACCTTTTTTAGAGGCATTGCTAGAGTTTCTATGAGACTCCTCTCTAGAAACTATAGCAAATGCTTCTTTCACTGAAGGTAAGTCATCTTTTAATAACAACTGAGTCGTAACATTTAGATATACACTATCTAGACCCATGAGAAATTGCATTAATTTTATCATATGATTAAAATTGTTGAAATCTTTGGCTGCATCACAAGAACAGGAAGGTAACTGAATAATCTGATCAAGTTGTTTCCACATTAAATTCAACTTATGATAATATTCAGACACAGGCATACCATTCTGATTAAATGAGTTAATTCTTTGATACAAATCAAACACAACTGACCCATCTACTTTATCATAAGTTTCCTTTAACTCAGACCATACATCACATGCAAGTTTAGAATATACTTGACCCATATAAAGCTCTTCACTTATTGAATTCAACAACCATGTTAATACAACAGAATTACATCTATCCCATTGTCTAGCCAAAACAGGATCAGTCACAGATTTAATGCATGACTTGTCTATAAATCCCCACTTATTTTTCACTTGCAAGGCAAGAGTCATGGCATTAGCCCAGATAGTATAGTTCTCAGATCCTTTTAACTTTATTGACACAATAGTTAAACTACTAGAATCAGAAGCATGTAAGTATAAAGGATCTGATGCATCAAGTTTACTAACTAATGTTTCATTACCCCCCCCATTGTTACCAGGACCACCAACAGGGCCACCTTCAGGTCCAAGGTTAGCCACTGGTCCTTGATTATCATCCATACTGATTTTAATATGTTCAACAGTACACAATAATCACAAGCACAGAGAGCAATCACAGTTACACAGATGCACACCACACAATCAGATAAGCAATTAACCAAATATAAAGTAAAGACAGAAAACTATCTCAAAGACAAGACACACACACTGGCGAAGCCAAGCCAGGGACCAGATCACAGGTTCGTCACTCAATGGTGCCTGCGCAGGCCTTAACTTGGGAGCCTTTCCTAATCCACTAGACAGACAGACACAACCAACAAGAAAGAGAAACACAACTAGTAAAGGAACAATCTCACCAAATAGACCCAAGTTAGGGTTTCTCCAATAATGCTACCCTTTGATTGGGGGTAGCAGCAACTGAACTCCTCGCTAGGGTTTTTATGACCCCTAGCACATCACCTTCAACCACTGTTAGTGATAACCCTCAAGAACGTAGGGTTTCTTTGTCCTGTTCTTACTTTAGGTGGTCAAATCCTTAAGTAAGAATATCCAGATTCAGCAGCGGAAACACCAGAACCTTCTTAGGGTTTTTAATCAAAACCCTAACACCACGAGTATCACGAGCTTCCTGAGACTCCTTGACTCCACACAGATCTTATTCCCTCGAAACCCTAAAATAATATCAAGATTTCCAGATCTACTCGTGAAGAAGACAAGAACCTAACAACTCAACCTAGATGCTCTGATACCATGTTAAAAACATGATATCAACTCTGATATTCTTTATTAAACTCAAAGATTAACAAAACAAAACAAAGAAACTGAAGAACAAAACCTAACAGACACAATCTCTATACAGACTCTCAGATCTACACTCTATCCAACTCCACCAGGATTACATAAAACTAACAACCAGAAACAAGATGTTACTGGAATACAAAACCCTAGACTTGAATACACGAGAGAGACTGACGACGAGTTTACAGAGAACAGGTGAAAACAATAATGAAGCTAAAATAATAATCGAAGAGATAAGCTTCTTATATAGGCACCACTTCTAGGTTTGGATAAGTAACACATCCAAACCTCTAGTCACCGTTGGATCTTAACAGAAAGCACACAAGGATGAATACTGAGCCCTTGATCTTTATACATGGATCGCCAACGTGTAAATATCTCCAAACCTCCATCCGAACCTGTCCACTTGCCTTTATTATAACTGGATACACCAATGGGCTATCTGAGCCCAATAGAGAACACGTAACACCAAACTGGGCTGGACTGAATCTTTATCTAAACTGGACTGGACATATCTGAACCTTGGACTGGACTCTTGACCTTCACTGGACTGCTACTGGACATTCACATGACTTGGCTGCTACTAGACACCAACATGACTTGTACTCAACAATACCTACAAAAAACTCTTATGCAATATGTTAAAGGATTTTGTATATTGAATGTCTAAATGTATACACAAATTGGTTTATTAAATTGTACAAGATGTTACCACATCTTTTAACAACCACTTCCCAGGATCGAATCCCATAAGAACCACACGGGTTTCTCCTTTCAAACCCAACGGTTATTTTTTTGGTGGAACGTGGGAATCGAACCTGAGACCAAACCCGGGCAGGAACCCTCCAAAGAGGTAAACCTTCCCACCTCAAACCAGCTGGGCTGGAGATCATTGGCTAAACCAATAGCCATTTTGTGGATTGATCTTATTTGTGCCATATAGAATGGTGGTAATGTGGTATCTTTTAAGGGACTGATAGGCAGATAGCTAATAGCAAAGTACATTAAGTATTAATTGACCATTTTTAGTATTCGCTCTTATTTCTTGTTATATGTATACTTGAGTTTCAAACATATATATACATGGTTACATATATTTCACTTATTCGAACACGGATGGAATAGTAAGACTGGCGGAACTAGTTAACAGGGAAGAAGACCAAAGACAACGAGTCATTGCTGAGTGCCAAACGTTGCCAACCATTTTCGTCTTCAACTATGCCAACATCCCTGCACATAACCTTACAGTAGCTGCACACACTCGGGCAGAAAACAAACTTATAACCGTCACTAGTTTTCTCAATCTTAAACCAGTTATCCAATGTTTTTGGTCCCGGCTTTCCTTCTACACCTCCCACCATCACAGCATATTCCTCCATAGCTTTATCATATTTTATCTTCCATACGTTTGACTCATTACAACCGGTGTCACCTGAGAACTTTATGTTAAGATCAGTCGAAAGATGGATCACGCCTTTCTTGGGATTGACAGGAGCGAAAGTCAAGGAGAGGGTATCCTCTTCTAATCGGGATTGTGCAACTCCAGCTGGACATTGCTTGTTATTGAACTATACTGGAAAGAATCCACCATTTTCACTGTCTTGAGCTGACATAACTGTGTATTTGGCCCCCGCACGGAGGTATTTTCCATTAACATCGAGCACATGATATTGGACGTAACTCAAACTAAGTTGCATGCATGCATGCAGGGCCGGCTGAAGCCCAAGTGAAATGAGGCTAGGGCTTTGGGCCCCCAAATCTATAGGGCCACCATTTTTTATTTTGAAACACTGAATTGAGCTGTGTAATTCCAGGAAGCAGAGGAACAGATCATAAGAAAGTGACAATTACAAATACCCTCCATTTAATTATGATTTGATTTGGCTCGTTAGACACAACGTATCGCAACACGGACTATACAAGAGCTAAAAAAAAAAATTTATGCTTTCGTAAAAAGGGCCCTAATTGATAATTCGCTTTAGGCCCCCCTAAAGGTTGAGCCGGCCCTGCATGCATGCACACGTGGATCATGAGGCGGCAAACCAATCTCAGTTTGAAGTTCTCTTCTAGAAGGCATTTGAATAAGTTAACGGTTAAGTTTGAAGTTTGAATTCAAGCTAGTTAATCTCCTGTTTTATTGCATTCAGTTGGGTTAAGTTAGTTCAGTTTTTTTCCCTATTTAAGCAAGTGTTCTATTCAGTTTGTTTTGTACCCGTTTGCATTGAATAATAAACCGTTAAACTTTTGCCTTCAATCTTGTTTGTTTGTTCTTGTTTACAATCTGATTACCAACATTGTGGTATCAGAGCTTTGTGTTCGATTCATTGAAGCAAAAGTTCTTTCTTGAGACCTTCCTTATGGCTGATAAAAACCAACCCTTTGTCACAAACCAAGTCATACCAGTGTTCAAAGGTGATGGCTATGAACACTGGAGTATACGAATGAAAACTATACTAAAATCACAAGATCTCTGGGAACTTGTTGATGCTGGGGTTACTGCTGTTGGGACTGATCAGACAAGATTGCAGGAAGCTAGAAGAAAAGATGCAAAGGCTATGGCAGTCATACAACAAGGGGTCAGTGATCTCTTGTTCTCAAGAATTGCTTGTACTGATTCTGCTAAGGAAACCTGGGAAACACTCAGGTTGGAGTTTCAAGGTGACACTCAAGTCCAAGGTGTTAAACTGCAGGGCTTGAGAAGAGACTTTGAAAACTTGACAATGACTGATGATGAAACAGTTGGTGACTATTTCTCACGTGTAATGGGAATAGTCAGCCAACAAAGGTCTTATGGTGAGGAAATCACTGATCAGAAGGTAGTTGAGAAGATCTTGAGGAGCTTATCACCAAAGTTTGATTTTGTTGTCTCTTCAATTGAAGTGGCCTTTGATTTGGCAGCCTTAACTCCTGTCAAACTCCTGGGCTCTCTTCAGTCTCAAGAAGCTAGGATGAATGGGAGGAGTGTTGGTTTGAAGACACCTGAAAAGAGTGATGAGCATGCTCTGCAAGTTATGCAGCCTCAAGCAAGGAGATCTCTGAATGAGCAGTTTGGTGGTGGTCGTGGTAGAGGAAGAAACTTCTCTAGAGGAAGAGGCAGAGGACGTATGTCAGAGAGGAATAGAGGACCACAGTGTTTCAACTGTCAAAGATATGGACATCTCAAGAAGGATTGTTGGTATAATGAGGAGTCTCAAGCTAATGTAGCAGCTGCTTATCAAGGAGAGGATGATCAGCAGGAAGATCAACATTTATTCTTTGCCTGTGTTTTGAATGAAACTACTGAAGAGATGCAAGATCAACCATTTGCTTTAATGGCTGAATCTTCAGATTGTGAGCACTTTCATTCTTTATGGTTCATTGATTCTGGTTGCTCTAACCACATGACAGGCAGTAAAGAAAGCTTCACTAATCTTGATGAAACATTCAAGTTGAATGTTAAACTTGGTGACAAGAAAGATATTGCTGTGGCTGGAAAAGGTGAAGTCAAGATTCCCACTAAGAATGGTCAGTTTAAACTTCTTTCTGATGTTTATTATGCCCCTAGATTGGAATACAATTTATTAAGTGTGGGACAATTAATGAGGAAGTGTTATGCTCTCTATTTTTGAGGACAATGCATGCACCATACTTAACAAATCTACTGGTATTGTTCTCATGAAAGTAGAATTAGCTAAAAACAATATGTTTTTTCTTGATGCTACTAATACAAAGCCTGCTAGTGACAACCAGAACAAAGAAGCCATGTTATGGCATGCTAGGTATGGTCATTTGAGTTTCAAAGGATTGCAGTAGCTTAGTGAAAAAAAGATGGTGTCTGGTCTCCCTCTTATTAAGCAATCTGAAGAATGTGAGGATTGCATACTAGGGAAGCAGACAAGACCATCATTTCCTTCTAGAACACGGAGAGCATCAAAGAGACTTGAATTAGTCCATTCAGATGTCTGTGGACCATTTCAAGTCAACAGCTTAGGGGGCAGCAGGTATTTCTTATTATTTATAGATGATTATTCAAGAATGTGTTGGATTTATTTCCTTGAAAAGAAGTCTGAGGTCCTTCATAAGTTCAAAATTTTTAAAGCAATGGTAGAAAAGGATGGTGAATGTTATATTAAAACTTTAAGGACTGATAGAGGAGGTGAGTATTGTTCCAAGGAATTTGATTTGTTTTGTGAAGAACAGGGAATCAAAAGAGAGTTAACTGCTCCCTACACTCCAGAGCAGAATGGAGTGGCAGAAAGAAAAAATAGAACTATTCTTGGGCTTGTAAGGAGTATGTTAAAAGCCAAGAATCTTCCTAACTATTTCTGGGCAGAGGCAGCTGCCACTGTGGTCACTATTCTGAATGCATCTCTTACTAAAGCTTTGACAGATAAAACTCCAATTGAAGTCTGGTCCAGTCAGAAGCCTTCAGTGCATCACTTTATAATCTTTGGAAGTGTGGCTTATGCTGGAACTCATACTCAAGGAAGAAGGAAGCTAGATGATAGAGGTGAAAAGTGTATTATGGTGGGATATTCAGGAATGAACAATTATAGATTGTATGATCCAGTATCTAAAAGAATTCTGACAAGAAAGGAGCCTAAATTTCTTGAAGATGCTAAGTGGGATTGGGATCATACTCCCAATATCACTTATTATCAATTAACAGATGATTATGCAGATGTGCAGGTTAATGTTCCTGAAGAGAATGAGACAGCTCAAGAGCATGTGCAAACTCAAGTTTCTGGTTCCACCATTGAATCTGGAGAAGCTTCAACTGGTGCTCATCAATCTGATACAAGTTCAAGCTCATCAGCAAAGAAATACAAAAGCTAACAAGAAGTCTATGCAGCAAGCTCTCCAGTGAAGAAGTACAAGAGTTTACATGAAGTTTATGCAGCATGCCAATTTGCTTTGTCTGCTGCTGATCCTTCAAACTATGAGGAAGCAGCTGACAAGCAGGAGTGGAAGGAAGCCATGGATGAGGAGATAAGTTCAATCAATAAAAATATGACATGGAGCCTAGTGAAGTTGCCAAATGACAAGAATGTTGTGGACTTAAAGTGGCTGTACAAGACTAAAGTTGGATCAAATGGAGAAGTTCTCAAGTACAAGGCCAGATTGGTTGCTAGGGGGTTCTCTCAAAAGAAGGTCATAGACTATGAAGAAACCTTTGCCCCTGTGGCAAGGTTTGAAACCATTAGGTTGATCATTGCTGTTGCTGCTCACCAAGGTTGGGCTTTACATCAATTAGATGTAAAGTCTGCGTTTTTAAATGGAGACCTGGAAGAGGAGATTTATGTTTGTCAACCAGAGGGTTATGAGATTGCTAGTCAAGAAGAGAAAGTTTATAGGCTTCATAAAGCCTTGTATGGCCTAAAACAGGCTCCTAGAGCCTGGTATGCTAAGATTGATGCTCATTTTGCAGGTCAAGGGTATGAAAGGAGCAGTTATGAGACAACTGTGTATGTAAAGAAAGTTGGAGCTGATCTGACTTATGTCTGCTTATATGTAGATGATATTATCTACACAAGTTCAAGTGCAAAGCTAATGCAGGAGTTCAAACAAGGCATGATGAAGATGTTTGAGATGACTGATCTAGGGAAGCTAACTTTGTTTCTTGGTTTAGAGATTCATCATACAAGGGATGGAGTTTTTCTCTCACAAGAAAGATATGCTACTAGTCTCCTTGATAAGTTTGGTGTGAAAGATTGCAAGACTGAAGAAACTCCAATGAATGCTAATGAAAAGTTTAGTCTGAATGATGGAAGTAAAGCTGCTGATGCTCAGTTATACAGAAGTTTAATAGGAGGCTTAATGTATTTGTGCAATTCCAGGCCAGATATTGTGTATGCTGTGGGTGTGCTAGCAAGGTTTATGCAAACTCCATCTGTGTTGCATCTTGGTGCTGCAAAAAGGGTTCTTAAGTATGTTGCTGGTACAACTAATTATGGTATTTGGTATGCTCGAAGTTCAAAAGGAATGGGAATGTTATTAACTGGCCATACTGATAGTGATTGGGCTGCTTGTACTGATGATAGGAAGAGTGTGACTGCTCACACATTTCATATTGGAAGTGGAGTTATTACTTGGACTTCTAAAAAGCAAAGTATTGTGGCTCTCTCAAGCACAGAAGCTGAATATGTTGCAACCACAGATGCTGCTTGTCAAGCTATTTGGCTAAGAAGAATGCTCAGTGATCTGTATTTGGTTCAAGAAGAAGCTACTGTCATTCACTGTGACTAGTGGCGGACCTAGAATTTTTTTTCATGGGGGGCGAAATATTTTGAGGGCCAATTCTCTAGTGCTTAATATTATACTTTCTTCAGTCTGATTTCGAGTCGGGTCAGAAATGGGACTCATACGTCAATGTAAAATAATAAAATATATGTTTATCGTCATTAAAATGCATAACAGAAATATATCTCGACATATTTTTTTATTTTTGAAATACGTCTCTGTTTCTATACCGTCAAAAATCGTTTATCATTTACACAAATAGTGTGAATTCAAAACTATACAAAAAATAGTAAAAAATGTAAGAAAAAGATAAAAAGAAAATCAATAGCATAATACATATTGTATTGTTTACATAGTAAACAATAAACAGCAAAATAAAGAATAATAATATAAAAAGTGAATAAATAATGCTTAATAATACTGATTGTCTATTTGTCTCTGCATGCATTTAAATATAAATATAATTAAACTCCATCACTCATTAATCGATGTACTCGCATTTATTACTATGATGTGTATTAAATAATATTGGTATTCAAGAGTCTTCTTCTTCATTCTTATTTTTCTCAGTTTACGACCACCCTCCGTCGCCCTTAGCTTCTTCACGTCCAGTCGGAAAAATTCTGATCATTTCTGCCTTTTCTTCTTAGTTCAAGGGGTGCGGTGTTAATATTTCATGGGGTGTGATGTCAAAATTTCATAAGGAACACTCGGGATTACATCGCACGTATATACTTACCGAAAAAATTCAAGGGGGCGGCCGCCCCACTTGAAGAATACCTAGGTCCGCCCTGACTGTGACAGCAGGTCTGCTATTTGTTTGTCCAAGAATCCAGCATTGCACAACAGATCAAAACATATTGAGCTTAGGTAACATTTTATCAGAGACTTAGTGAATAAAGATCAAGTGAAGTTGGTGTTTTGCAGCACACATGATCAATTAGCCGATGTGTTGACCAAAGCTCTTCCAAAAGACAAGTTCAAGATGTTCAGGATGAGGCTAGGTGTTCAGGAGTTTGAGTTATGGGAGGGTATTGGACGTAACTCAAACTAAGTTGCATGCATGCACACGTGGATCATGAGGCGGCAAACCAATCTCAGTTTGAAGTTCTCTTCTAGAAGGCATTTGAATAAGTTAATGGTTAAGTTTGAAGTTTGAATTCAAGCTAGTTAATCTCCTGTTTTATTGCATTCAGTTGGGTTAAGTTAGTTCAGTTTTTTTCCCTATTTAAGCAAGTGTTCTATTCAGTTTGTTTTGTACCCATTTGCATTGAATAATAAACCGTTAAACTTTTGCCTTCAATCTTGTTTGTTTGTTCTTGTTTACAATCTGATTACCAACACGGGAGCAGGAGCAGGAGCTGAATTGACTGCTAAGATGAATGCAAGTGAGAATAAGATGACTGTTTTCATTTTTGTAAGTATTGGTGAATGATGTCGATTAAAAGCGTGAATTGCTATTTATAATGGTGGAATAGATTTAGATGATGTTAGTTTGGATTTCGATAGTTTTAGACTCAGACTTAAACTGTTGAAGGTGGATATTGTTTTTGACCTGTAATGGATACCTTTTTTGCACTGGTTGGACCAGGTTGCCATTGATATTGGGTCACTTAGAGATCATTTTTCTATACAACTTTCAGCTGTCAATGCAAATGCATTTTCAATGAAGCATGTTTAAGGGAAAAAAAATTCACCGAGTGAACCGCTTGCTGATTGGGCAGCGAAACCCACACTAGGGCTCGGCCCCTAGACCCAGTGTAGAGCGTTGCCCTCAAACCCCCACCAAGGGATCACAACGCCCTTGGAACCTCTACCAAGGGGACACTACCCCTGTTCGAAATCTGCCCTGTTTTGCATCTTATACTTGGTTATAGGATGAATATGATATGATGATTGAGTATGCACATCATTGTGCAATGACTCGCAAAGAACAGAGGGTGGAGAATTTTGTTATGTACACACAAACTAATAATATTCCACACACAATTCTGATACATAGGATGGCTATTTATAGCCTTACAATAAACGGTTAATTAACCAACTTATTAACCGACACATAACTAAATACATAACCGACATATACAAACCGACATGTTCCTGTTTTGGAGCCTTTTTTCTGCGGTTTGACTTTTTTGTTGACTTTTGATTTCTTGATTAATTTTCATTCTAACAACCCCTTGAATTCCGGGATCCTTGGTTCCATACAATTCTTGGATAAGAACTTCACATTAATGATTTCATTAATATTAAACAGTTAGAACTACTGAACTCAATCACTTGCTGCCGTTACTCTTCAGTTTTCTGTTGAGGTCTATCCCGTAGAGGTACTCAAATTGGATCAGTGATCGATTTCTAGGTTTCGTCGTAAACCTAATTGGTTACTTCCAATTACGTAAATCAATAGTTCAAACCGCACTCAAAGGTAGGGCATTTCCCATTTTTATAGGAACTTCTGTACCAGAAACAATGGTATCTCCAATTATAGCCCCCCTAGGATGTAAAATATATCTCTTCTCACCATCCCTATAGTGTATGAGACAAATGTATGCATTTCGATTCGGGTCGTATTCTATGGTTACGATTCTACCATATATGTCTTTTTCATTCCGTCGAAAATCTATTTTACGGTATAGACGCTTATGATCTCCCCCTCTATGCCCTGCGGTAATGATTCCTCTGGCATTACGACCTTTACCACAATGATGCTGTCCATAGATCAAATTATTTTGTGGATTGGATTTCACTTGACTGTCTACGGTTCCATTGCGTGTGCTCGGGGTAGAAATTTTGTATAAATGTATCGCCATGCTATTAAGTATTTTGATTTAAGTTCTTTTCTTTCTAAGAGGTGGAATAGAATAACCCGGTTGAAGTGTAATGATCATACGTCTGTAATGCATTGTCTGTCCCATAATGGGTCCCATTCTTCTAGCCTTTCCCCGAAGTCGATGACTATTCATCGTGATTACCTTGACACCAAAGAAGAGTTCGACCCATATGAGGTTCATCTCATTTTATTCTACACTATCATATACAACATCACATATTTCTCTGATCATCATACTGTTAAATAGCTAGTAAATTAAAGATGTAGATATATATGTATTTATGTGTTACACCTAACACCGGTGTGTTAGGTCATTATGATTAGTTAAGTTAGTCATTTGGCGGTTAAACTAACCATCGTGGCAGTACAATATATACAATAGTGCAGTTACACTATCAAGAATGCATCATTGTAACTTCATAAGAAATAAACTTAAACATGTTTACTTAGTCAATTAAGTGATAATACGGTGATCGATCAAGTATTAAGAACTTCACAGATGCTTTCATAAGAAGATTTCAAAACAAAACTTAATTGACCATTTTCAGTATTCACTCTTATATCTTGTTACATGAGTTTCAAACAAACATATACATGGTTACATATTTAATTTACTCGAGCACGGATGGAATAGCAAGACTAGTGCAACTAGTAAACAGGGGCGAAGGCCAAAGACAACGGCTCATTGCTGAGTGCCAAATGCTGCCAACCATCTTTGTCTTCAACTATTCCAATATCGCCGCACCTAACATTGCAGAAAACAAGCTTATAACCTTCGTTAGTTTCCTCAATCTGAAACCAGTTCTTCAATGTATTTGGCCCCGGGTTCCCTTCTACACCTCCCACAGTCACAGCATACTGCTTCATACCTTCATCATATTTTAATCTCCATACGTTTGACTCGTTACAACTGTTGGAGCCTGAGAACTTTATGTTAACATCTGTTGAAACACGGATCACGCCTTTCTTTGGGTTGACCGGAGTGAATGTCAATGGGAGGCCTTCCTCTTGGTTATAGATTGCTACAACATCAGGTGAGCAAGACTTTTTCCCATGCTCCATCACGTAGAGTCCGCCATCTGATCTACCGTTTAGTAGAACAGCTATGTATTTGGCCCCTGTGCGGAGGTATTTTCCATGGATATCGAGCACTGGAGAAGGAGTAGGAGCGGAATTGGCTGCCAAGATGATTAATGCAAGTGAGAATAAGATGACTACTGTTTTCATTTTTTTAAAAGTGTTGATGAATGATATGATGTAGATTAAAAGCTATATATAGATGATGGAAGGTCTGCTAGTTTTAGATATAACAACTATGATGTTGTTGGTTTGGATTTCGATAGTTTTAGACGCAAACTCGAACAGTTGTATTTGGATATTGTTTTTGACTTGTAATGGAGTGGGCTAAATTACCATCAACAAATTAAACAATGATCTAAAGTAGTTATTTTGTTGAAGAAAGGACTTAAATAACTTTCACTTGGGAATTATCAGAAAGATCGAGATGGATTTGGTCTCAAATACGACAAACCACAAGACTCGCGATAGTTTACTCTATCCGGATAAGAAGCTTACTGGAACTTACAAATTGAAAGCTCGTTTAGGCGACATAAACAGGAAAGACAGTAGCAAATAGCATCTTATGATTTTTTTCTAAGCTGGGCCCATTCTAAGTTATTCGAGTTTTGAATGTCAAGGAAAGCTTATAATCATGTCCAATCTTGTAATTTTCCAAACCAAATGATGATATTCAGGCTGGTAATTTTTAAAACGAGGCGAATGAGCTTTTAAGAATTAGAGATTATCCTTTCAAAGAGTTGGCTCAAAAAACGGGTCATCCTATACATTTTCACTATACATGTTAGGGGGGGGGGGGGGGGGTATTGAAAGTCTGTTTTGGAACCAATCATGTTTGACAAATCAATTTTGATTATTTAGCTAATCTGTCAAAGAATGACCAAATATAAATATAGCTGTTTCCAATTATGTTTGACAAAGCATTATACGCAGACAGGCCAGTTATCTGCTCGCAATGATAACTTCTGTTTCAAGGTCATATGGGTATCAAGAGGCATACAATTTAAACAAAATCAGAAGTGTGAGAACCATAAAACAACTTTCTTTATTGACACATAGATAAACAGTGATTAATTAAGATGATCACATTACATATTTAATAGAATATGACAGAGAAAGGGAAATTAGAAGTAGTATTATATAGTCCCAAAGGTTGCCCATTAAAATCGTCGGCGGACGTTGGATAAAAGTCCCCGCACATAAACTCACAGTGGCTGCAGACGCTTGGGCAGAAAACAAACTTATAACCGTTATAAGAACTTTTCTCGAGCTTAAACCAGTTATCCAATGTTTTTGGCCCCGGGTTTCCTTCAACACCTCCAACCATCACTATAGGCTGTTCCATAAATTCATTATATTTCAACCTCCATACGTTTGACTCGTTACAACTGTTGGAGCCTAAGAACTTAATGTTAACATCTGTGGAAACACGGATCACGCGTTCCTTGGGGTTGACCGGAGTAAAAGTCAACCAGAGGCCCTTGTCCGCACCTGGGGCTTGTCCAACTGCAAGTGGACAAGACTCATTTCCGAGATGCCTCAGAATGAGGCCCCCAATATAATCTGAATACGCTGGTTTAACGCGATATTTGTGCCCGGGGCGGATGATTTTTCCATGGGCATCGAGCACCGGATCAGGCATTGAATTGGCAGTGAAGATGAATGCAAGTGAGAATAATAAGATGATTGTTTTCATTTTTGAAAGTGGTGCTGAATGATTCAGATAAAAAGCTATTTATAGATGGTGGGAAGAAGTTTGGTTGCTTAAAACCATCATCATGTGTTGTTGGTTTGGAGTTTCCATAGTTTTAGACTCAAAGTTGAAGTTGGATACTGTTTTTGACTTGTAATGTATGCTGTGCTGTGCTGGATTGTCAATCATTTCAAGCAGACAGTTGCAACTTGCAATATATATAATTAACTACAAAAAAAGACCATGATCTACCTATTTAGTATTTACGTACCCTCATCACTTCTTAAACTATCCATGGAAACTCACATTTATGCCAGTTGACAGTCAATGGCATTATCTGCAGACTAATAATATCGTCGTTATGATAAGTCTTTTTCACGGTCTTGGTGGCCGATTTCAGGATTGCAGCAGCAGGTGGTGGCGGCGACAGTGTTACCAGCTCTGGTTTTGGTTTCTGGAGGATCTTCTTTTTGTCCTGGATTCTCGTCGAAAAGCTTGCTAACACAATCTGGAATGATATATTCCTGTAACACAAAATCTTAAAAACTAAAACGATAACAAAACACAGTAAAAAGTACCTGTTCAAGACTAGTATGCTACAACCACATGCCCGTCTAGGCTGTTTGTTAAAGGAACGCTAATTCCGCCTGATTGGTTTCATACTTAACCACTTTTGGATGGTGTAAACATAACTATTTTAAATCTACAGTAATAAAATTAGATCCAACTGAACATGAAATTAAACCAGTCACCGGTTAACATTGATAAGGCATAGTAGTTTAAGACATCAAGTTAGTCGATTGATCTACCTCGCTAAGTTTCTAACAATTATTTAGGGTTAACTCCTATGTATAGCTATTAAAATTGTGTATTTCCGCAGTATGGAACCATCCTGGATTATCTAAAATTCAACTTGAAAGGTGAGAACTGTTTGATAATCTTGATGGGTCAAGTCGGGCCACGAAACTAAATACGGGTCAAAGAGTTGGAACGGGTCAGCAGGAAGTTGTTATTGATTCACTTCTAAAAGATCATGGTTTAGTGTTTGTTGTGTAGTCAAACTAGAGTAGTCGTCAAGAAAACATGGGCTCAATTGTAGGAGTCTTATGCGCATGTTTGTTTATTGGGTCTATATATGTACGTTTTTTTTTTGAACAGCAAACAAACTTTATTATAACGCTAGCAAGAAACTAGCCAACAATAATCCGGGGATACAATCTGAAAACATAAAGCCGAAAAACAGAAGCATACAACCGAAAAGGAAAAACACAGCCCCAAAAAACTACCCCATCCTTAGAGAATCAAATCTACCCCAGGCGTCCCAAGTCATGTCCGATATCTTCCCGCGTTTAGTGATCCACAAATAGCTCATAACCTTTATCTCTTCCATGATTCTCCTGACCGACACTTCCTTTTGATTGAAAATATGATCGTTCCGAGCTTTCCAAATGCTTCAAAACACCGTCAAAATCACCCCATAGAACGCTTTTCTAACACGAACACCACTCTTAGCGGTCAAGTGTAAGGAAAGCAAATCCCGGGCATGGAATGCAAAAAAAGGCGGCACATGACACCACGAAAATACCAATTGCCATACCTCCATAAAAACCGGACAACCCGTAAATAAATGGTCCACCGACTCCGTATTAGTTCCACAAATGCCGCATTCCTGTGTCCCAACTTGTATGTTTCGTCTTGTCAAAGCATCAATCGTAGGGAGACGATTAAGAAAAGCACGCCACGCAACCACTACCACCTTCTTTGGAACCCAATTGCACCACTCAAACGACGAGGCCGGAATATCGTTTGTCGCTTCGAATAAACATTTTTTAACAGTCTTGACTGAGAAATCCGTTGAACTCCCCACTGCCAAGACCATGTATCATTACCCAAGGAGATTGTAACCCCATGTAAGAGAGTCATCAAATTATCAAGCTCAAATTGTTCTTCACTGGAAAATTCCAAACGCCTCCACTCCGCATTAAATTCGAAGTTCTGTTCGGAATTTATCACTCTATCCGAAACTAAGCAGGCTCTATTCTTTTCTAAAGCAAAAAGGAGAGGAAATTTTTTGTACAGCACCTCGTCCGTTATCCACCAATCATACCAGAAAAAGATCGTCGACCCATTCCGAAGATTAGCTTTAAAAGCTTTATCCGCCCCAATTGGAAGCAAGGATGGTACAGAAGCTATTTGCTTCCAAGCACTTGCTATAGAGATCTTGACTGGGATACTAGTCCAGCCCCGACCGGTGCCATGTATCGACCACACCACCTTTCGCCAAAGTGAGTCACTACACGTTTTAAAACCGCCACCACCACTTTGACAACAAGCTCAAGTTCGCATCGCGAAGAGAGCCCAACCCAATGCCCCCATACTCAATCGGAACAATAACTTTTTCCCAAGCCAACCAACTCATTTTGTCCACATCGTCCGTGCCACCCCAAAAAAAATTACGCCTTAATTTCTCCAACTCGTTTATAACATTCAACGGGCTCGAAATAGAGAAAAATAATACAAAGGTAACGAACTCAATACCTTTTTAAGGAGCGTTATCCTACCCCCATAAGAAAGACACTTTGCTTTCCAAGAAGACAACCTCTTTCGAACCTTTGCCAAAACCGGGTCCCAACTTCTCGCAAGGTTCATATTAGAACCAATGGGAACACCAAGATGGTTAAAAGGCAAATTACCCGGCGCTATCCGCAAAGCAGAAACCATATCAGCAGCTTCAGTTTCATTCACACCAATACCATAAAACCTGCTCTTAGATGAACTTATTCTTAATCCAGAGATCAGGTAGAAGCCCCGTAACAACCGTCTCAAATTCAATGCATTCCGCTTTGACCATTCCCCACAAAACACCACGTCATTCGCGTACATAAAGTGGGAAAGCATCGGACCCGTACCACCCACCCGGATACCATTAAAAGCGCCCAAGTGAGAAGCCCTCCTAATGATACGAGTAAGACCCTCCATAGCGATAATAAATAAAAAACGGAGACAATGGATCACCTTGGCGTAAACCGCGTTGGCAAGAGAACTCATAGGTCGGTGACCCATTAACTAAGACGGACGCCCGGGAGTTACGAACAATAGACATAACCCAACCTCGCCACTTAAAAGAGAAATTCATTTGCGCCATAATGTCTTCCAAAAAATCCCACCTCAAAGAATCATAAGCTTTCTCTATGTCGACCTTCAGAAAAAAACCTTTTAGTTTCGATCTTTTCAGCTAAGCAATGACCTCATTAAGAATCAAAGGTCCATCAAGAATATTCCGATCACTGATAAATGCGGTTTGTTCCTCAGAAATAAGTCTTGGCATAAACTGTTTGAGGCGCAAAACAAGGACCTTGGATAACACTTTATTTAAAACCCCAACCAAACTAATAGGTCTATAATCAGACAAAGTAGCTTGGTCACGGCCCTTTGGAATAAGAGCAATGAAAGCCGAAAAGCACCCCGGACGAATATATCCATTTGCGTGAAACTCCTCGAACATGCTCAGAAAGTCTTGCTTCAAAATAGGCCAAAACTTATGGATGAAAGTGAAGTTGAACCCGTCAGGTCCCGGCGCTTTACTCCCTTCACATTCAAAAACTGCATTTGTGATCTCATCCATAGAAAACGGGCTATCCAAAACAACAACTTCATCGTCAGAAAGGCGTGATATATCCGGACAAATGAACTCCGGTTTAGTTCTACCAGACTCGCTAAATTTCTTCTCAAAAAAAGACGCCACCAGATCCTTAACTTGGCTCGGGTCTGCGACCCACTGACCATTGTCGCGGATTCCATGAATTCTATTATTTGCCGTATTGAGCTTTATAATGCCGTGGAAGCACTTTGAATTCTCATCCCCGTGGAAGCATTGACCCATAATTTAATTTTGCCCTTTAGCCATTTCAACTTCGCTGCTAAGGCGACATCTGCAGGCCCTGAAAACTCAAAATAAGACACAACAGAATTAACAAATTCCACAAACCCCGGCAACTCAAGCCAAGAGTTGTAAAACCGAAAAGGAATATGCCCAAAATCTGCATCTTTCAAAGAAAGCAGCACTGGACAGTGGTCAGAGAGGTGACGAGCAAGCGCCGTAACAACCGCTCCTGGCCATAATATCATAAAGTCATTGCAAACCAAGGCCTATCCAATTTACTTAACTTGTCCCCCTGCCCGGACATATAAGTGTACTTGTATCCTCACATATTATACTCGACAAGCTCCGCATCCCGAATAAAGTTGTTAAAATAAAGCGCATTTTGCAAGGAAAATTCCGAATTGTACCTTTCATCTACATATCGTACCTCATTAAAGTCTCCCAAAAAAACCCATAATCCATTCAAAGATCGTCTATATAGTAACAATTCATTCCAGAAACTCCGTCGAGTCGCCGGATCATTCGGTGCATGTATATTAGCAATATTTACAAGTACATTATCATGGACCATTAACCCCGAAACAACCATCACATGACGAGCTTTAATTGCCCCAGTTTGGCGGAAACAAGAAGGATCCCACCAACAAATTAAACCCCCCGCATTCCCTTCCGAATCAACACAATCAAACTGAAAAAGAGAGTTACCCCAAAACCTTGAAAGCAACCAAAGAGGTGGGTCTGATATCTTCGATTCTTGCAAGGCCATGCAATTCACATTATGATACAATCTCAAACTCCTAACCCAAGCAGCCTTTTCTTTGCGCCTTATCCCACGGATGTTTAAAGACAAGAAGTTCATTGACAATCCAACATCCCATTTTCCGAAAGAATCTCCTCCGCAATTGGACCACAAAAATTTTTCAAATCCATACCAACCAATCCCCCACCTGAACAGTAGCATTGACCTCCTTATTAAGATCCATCGCCTCCTCAATTAAGTCATTCCCGACCAGTGACGAAGACCCCTGAAAATCACCAGGAACATCAACCGGCACCACCACTGGCTGCACATGTTCAGAAGCACCAGCTACCTGATCTGTCCGAGGCAAAGCTTCGTCCGTCGCCACTTCTATCAGTCTCGTGTTCAGGTCAGGGCATCTGAGGGTATTATCCTGAGAACAAGAATTAGAAATTAAGGATTCCCTCACTGTGTCCTCTGGCGAGCTGTTAAAAGCCACTCGTGGTCGTTTCCTGCTTTTCAAAGAATTAAAAGAGCCCACATTAAAACCCAACTCACTATTCCCAACAAATTCAATAGGCTTAAACCTCTCTCCTTGGCCCATACTAAACACCCCATTAGCACAGTGGCCCATACAAACAGGCCCATTATTGTGTTGACCCACCGAATTTGAATTTCGAGCGGGACCAGTCGACTCCTCCAAAGAAGGCAAGTCTTCATTATCATGCAAATTATTCTCCTGATTTTCCGCCGAATTAAATGCATCATTATTCACCAGAATATTTTCAGGTAATGGCGTTTCATCGGACTCCGACGAATCTTCCCGGATCTCACCTTCTTCCATTTCGTCATCCTTATCATCAACGGTTTCGAATTCCGGAACCCACGTAGAATTTTCTTCAACAACCCAGACCGAATAGCCCTTACCTTTCCAGAAGATAGTGACTTCTTCATCAATCCTCGCAGCAGACTTAGAAAGAACATGAGTGAACCCAACCGAATTATACATACCAGTCCATGAAAAATCCGAAGGCCAAACCACATCACCAAACAAGGCACCAATCTTATCATAAACCACGTTATTCGGGGCAAGCACGGGCACCCCAACTACCTTAAGAACTACAATCCGTTCAAAAGGCAGAGACTGACCCGTCCATGGAGTAACCGAATTCAAAGCCTGCTTCCACACGTCTTGTTTCGTCTCCATAAAATCCGTCATCTCCATGCTATCATGAAACGAAATAAGCACCGATAAACCTCCTAAATAGGAGACAGCCGCATCTTTAAATCCTGCATCCGCTAACATTCTCTTAACTGAATGAAGACGAGCAATGGTATTCGACACCCCAATCACTGCCCTTCCCACGCAATGCATGGGATATATAGCCCCCTCTTCATGCAACTCTAACGTCTTCTTAGATCCAGAAGTTCCCCAAATAACCGTATTCAGAGCTGGGAACTCCGCTTCCGCAATATTCTTTTCTTTAGGGACCCAAGCCTTCTTTCCCATATCAATCACATCATAAGGAATCTTTCGGTGGGAACGATCGAACATGGCCAGAGATACCGAAATCCTGTTGAAAATGTAATTCAAACATCTTTCAGGGGTCAGAATGGTAATTAGAAGGCTGCATGGTGCTGCACGTGTGCATGGCAACAATTCAAGTTTGAATAAGTGTTCGTTGAAGGACCGTTTGTTTAGTCAATAAGTTGGCCTATTCTTATGCAGTCAGTTAGGTTAATTCTGTTATGTTTTTTCCCTATTTAAGCAGTCTTGATCATCATAGTTTGTATCCACTTTTATTATCATTCAGTTATCAATAATATACAAGCTTTCGACTGCCAAGTTCTTTGTTATTTCCATTGTTTAAAACTAACAGTGGTATCAGAGCAAGGTTGCATACTTGTTCTTGATTCTCATGGCAGATCCAAAACTCACTCACAACAACCAATTGATTCCAGTATTCAAGGGCGAGGGATATGAGTACTGGAGTATCAGGATGAGAACTATTCTCAGGTCTCAAGAAGTGTGGGAACCTGTGGAGAATGGGATACAAGTTCGTGGTGATCAAGACAGGCAAAGAGAATCCAGGAAGAAAGATGCGAAGGCGTTGGCTGTGATTCAACAAGGGGTTCATGACAACCTGTTTTCAAGGATTGCAGGAGCCCACACAGCCAAAGAAGCATGGGATACACTCAGGCTTGAATATCAAGGTGATACTCAGGTTCAAGCTGTGAAACTTCAAGGACTTAGGAGAGACTTTGAGAATCTCTCCATGGGAGAAACTGAATTGGTAGGTGACTATTTCTCTCGTGTAATGGAAATAGTCAGCCAGAGAAGATCATATGGAGAACTGGTAGAAGACCAAAAGATAGTTGAAAAGATCCTAAGAAGTTTGTCATCTAAATTTGATTTCGTGGTCCCATCCATAGAAGTTGCCTTTGATTTAACCACTCTCACCCCAGTCAGATTGATGGGGTCACTACAGTCTCAAGAAGCCAGGTTGTTGAGTAGAAGTGCAGGAAAGAATATAGAAAAAGTAAACACAGAAAAGGTGGATGAACAGGCTCTGCAAGTTTTTCAAAGTCCTAAAAAGAATGAAGGGAGCAGTAGCAGCAGTGTAAGAGGACGTGGCAGAGGTACATTTAAAGGAAGAAGAAGAGGTGGATCTCAAGAACGAGGTAGAGGACCTCAATGTTACCTGTGTAATAGGATGGGCCATGTAAGAAGAGACTGCTGGTACAATGATGAAGCCCAAGTGAATCTAGTCAATCAGGAAAATGAAGTTGAAACCAATGATGAACAATACTTGTTTCTGGCATTTACTCCTGCTGTGAAAAAGGTGAATAGCTCTCAATCTTTTTTACTCATGACTAATACCTCACAATCAGTTTTGGCTAGCACATTGTGGTTTATTGATTCTGGTTGTTCCAATCATATGACTGGATCAAAAGGAAGTTTTGCCAAACTTGATGAAAGCTTTAAGCTAACTGTGAAACTAGGTGACAAGAAAGAAATTCAGGTACAAGGCATTGGTCAAGTGAAAATTGTGACACCTAGTGGTCAGTATAAACTTATTGATGATGTTTACTATGTCCCTCAACTTGAGTACAACCTACTCAGTGTGGGACAACTCATGAGAAAAGGTTATGCTTTGCTGTTTGATGATAATGCATGTATCATCATCAATAAGAAGACAGGAATCACTCTAATGAAGGTTGGGCTTGAAAAGAACAATATGTTCTTAATGGATGTGTCCAAAACTCAGAGTGAAGAGCTGAACAAGGCTGATAAGGAAGCTGTTATGTGGCATGAAAGATATGGTCACCTCCATTACCAAGGTCTGCAACAACTCTATGATCAAGGTATGGTTTTTGACTTGCCAAAGATTAAAGTTCAAAACAACTGTGTTGGGTGTATTCTTGGTAAACAGTCAAAACAACCTTTCAGCACCAGTAATTGGCATGCTAAACAAAAACTTGAATTGGTCCATTCAGATGTGTGTGGACCAATGCAAGTTGCAAGCCTGGGAGGGAGTAAATACTTCTTGCTATTCATAGATGATTTTTCAAGAATGTGCTGGGTCTATTTTATTGAAAAGAAGTCAGATGTGTTCTCAAAATTCAAACAATTTAAAGCTTTAGTTGAAAAAGAAAGTGAATGCAAAATTAAAGCTTTAAAGACAGATAGAGGGGGAGAGTACACATCAACTGAGTTCAATAAGTATTGTGAAGATAATGGTATAAAAAGATTGTTGACCCCTCCCTACACTCCAGAAGCAAATGGAGTTAGTGAGAGGAAGAATAGAACAGTATTGGGTATTATGAAAAGCATGATGAAATCAAAGGGGCTTCCAAAGTGGTTTTGGGCAGAAGCCACTGCAACTGCTGTTAAGATTCTAAATGTGTCTCCAACCAAAGCCCTTGAAAAGCAAACCCCATTTGAAGTCTGGTCTGGGAATAAACCTCATGTGGAAAACTTGAAAGTGTTTGGGTGCATTGCTTATGCATTAGCACCTGGACAGCTGAAAACAAAACTGGATGACCACTCAGAAAAGTGTATCATGATTGGCTACACTTCACAAACCTTCAGCGGTTATAGACTCTACAATCCCATCACCAAGAAGATATTAACCAGAAGGGACCCCAAGTTCATAGAAGAGTCTCAATGGGACTGGAAAGGAAAAGAAGCTGAGAACAACTATGTGTTTCTGGAAGATCCAACTTTGGAAAGTGAACTTGATAATGGTGTTGCAGCTGGTGCTCAAAGCAGTTCACAAGCAGCCAGTTCTAATGGGAATGATGAGCATGATTCAGCAACAAATACTGCAGTCACAAGCAACTCAGGATCCAATGTGATAAGCTCATCTAGCAGTCATAATGGATCAGCTGAAAGGGTTAAGTACAGGAGCATACAAGATATATATGCCAACTGCCAATTTGCTTTAACTGCTTCTGATCCTGTCAATTATGAAGAAGCAGTTCAAAAGCAAGAATGGCAATTAGCTATGAAAGAAGAGCTGAATTCCATCAACAAAAACCACACCTGGCAGCTGGTGCAGCAACCCAAAGGTACAAATTTAATTGGTCTCAAATGGTTGTTTAAAACTAAACTTGATTCGAATGGTGAAGTTGTGAAATATAAGGCAAGGTTGGTGGCAAAGGGGTATGCTCAGAAATATGGGGTTGATTATGAAGAGACATTTGCTCCTGTTGCAAGATTCGAAACTATTAGGCTTGTGATTGCTGTAGCTGCACACTATGGTTGGACATTATTCCAGCTTGATGTCAAGTCTGCCTTTCTGAATGGAGACTTAACTGAAGATATCTTTGTAGAACAGCCTGAAGGGTTTATTGTGAAGGGTCAAGAGCACAAGGTGTACAAGCTGGAGAAAGCACTGTATGGGTTAAAACAGGCTCCTAGAGCCTGGTATTCAAAAATTGACACTTACTTTGTGAATGCAGGATATGTTAAAAGCCCAAATGAACCTACTCTTTATTTTAAAAGAGTTGGTACAGATGTTATCTATGTCTGCTTATATGTAGATGACATTGTGTACACAAGCTCTAATGTTGAAATGGCAGCTGAATTTAAAAGGAGTATGAAGGATCAGTTTGACATGACTGATTTGGGGGTAATGAGTTACTTTCTTGGGATAGAGATCAAGCAAACAGGTCAAGGTGTTTTTATCAGTCAAGAAAGATATGCAACCAATCTTATGTATAAGTTTGGATTGCACAACAGTGATAGCATACCAACTCCTATGAATACTAGTGAAAAGTTGCAGTCAGAAGATGGAACAGATCATGCAGATGGTACCTATTATAGAAGCTTAGTTGGTGGTCCCATTTATCTCACTCATACCAGGCCTGATATTGCTTTTGCAGTTGGTGTGGTGTCAAGATTCATGCAAAAGCCTACTAAAACCCATCTAGGGGCTGCAAAAAGAATTCTAAAATATGTGCTAGGTACCATTGATTTTGGATTGTGGTATGTAAGAGGCAAGAAAGGAGATGATGTTGTGTTAATGGGGTACACTGATAGTGATTGGGCAAACTCTGTGGATGACAGGAAAAGTGTTTCAGCTCACACTTTTTCCATTGGTAGTAGTGCAGTTACTTGGAGTTCTAAAAAGCAACATGTTGTGGCACTGTCTAGTTCAGAAGCTGAATACATTTCAGCTACTGATGCAACTTGCCAGGGTGTATGGTTAAGAAGAGTATTGGAAGATCTTGGCCTGGGTCAACTTAATGCCACTACTATCTACTGTGATAACAATTCAGCCATCTGTTTGTCAAAGAATCCTGTTCTACATAGCAGGACAAAACACATTGAACTAAAGTATCACTTCATTAGAGATATGGTGACAAAAGGCTTGGTTGAACTAAGATTCTGCACAACTGAAGAACAAGTAGCTGATGTTTTAACTAAGGCTCTCAATAGGGAAAAATTTGAAGTTCAAAGAAGCAGATTGGGTGTAAGGAAGTTTGAATTATGGGAGGGTGTTGAAAATGTAATTCAAACATCTTTCAGGGGTCAGAATGGTAATTAGAAGGCTGCATGGTGCTGCACGTGTGCATGGCAACAATTCAAGTTTGAATAAGTGTTCGTTGAAGGACCGTTTGTTTAGTCAATAAGTTGGCCTATTCTTATGCAGTCAGTTAGGTTAATTCTGTTATGTTTTTTCCCTATTTAAGCAGTCTTGATCATCATAGTTTGTATCCACTTTTATTATCATTCAGTTATCAATAATATACAAGCTTTCGACTGCCAAGTTCTTTGTTATTTCCATTGTTTAAAACTAACAAATCCGAGAGTCCATTATGACTATCTCATTCAAACTCTGTAATACAGAATAAGGATCCCTGATCTTCACACAACGAACAACGCCAAAAACTCTCCCTTTAATCGTACGTTTCCGCGGAACCCATGCATCCGTAACGGTAACAAAATCCCTGAACGCCTCCTTAAGCTTCAACCCAGTCACCCTATCCGAGAAGTTTGTAACGTAGAAATTAAGTTGTTCTTGTTGCCGGATCATCGTCATCGAATTGGTTGTTTGAACCCTGCCGCCGTGAATTGTCTCTTCTATTAGGGTTTCCCATCCAGTGAACCCTTTGCAAGAAAAGATATATGTACGTATATTGCTATTGTTGGGGTAAAGCCAACCAAACGCTAAAGATAATACTATAAAAGCGAAGTATAGATTAATCAATTCGCAAATAACCAGTTTCAGTCTTCACTCTTATTTATTGTTATATATATGCATGAGTTTCAAACATATACATGATCGATTACATATTTAATTTATTCGAGCATCCATGAAACAGCATTATTTGTGGAACTACTTAGGAGTGTAAAAGGCGAAAGACAACGGTTCATTGCTGAGTGCCAAACGTCGCCAACCATCTTTGTCTTCAACTATCCCAACATCGCTGCATGTAACCTTACAGTAGCTGCACACACTCGGGCAGTAAACAAACTTATA
The DNA here is from genome assembly GCA_030844895.1 of Ambrosia x helenae. Classification (NCBI taxonomy): domain Eukaryota; kingdom Viridiplantae; phylum Streptophyta; class Magnoliopsida; order Asterales; family Asteraceae; genus Ambrosia; species Ambrosia x helenae. Next base: position 32,884 of record JAUTDX010001712.1, on the reverse strand, counting down.
CGCGTCATTAGTTTTCTCACTTTTCTCAATCTTAAACCAGTTATCCAATGTTTCTGGTCCCGGGTTTCCTTCAACACCTCCTGCCATCACAGCATATTGCTTCATACCTTCATCATATTTCAACCTCCATATGTTTGAAACATCACAAGTAGTTGAGCCTAAGAACTTTATGTTAACGTCTGCGGAAAGACGGATAACGCCTTTCTTGGGGTTGACTGGAGTGAAAGTCATCGGAAGGCCATCCTCGTCGTTATAGGATAGTACAACTCCAGGTGAACAAGACTTTTTTCCTATGTCCCTCACATAGAGTCCGCCATCTTGACCATCTAGTGGAATGATTATGTATTCGGCCCCTGTGCGGAGGGGTTTGCCATGCATATCGAGCACGGGAGCAGGAGCTGCATTGGCTGCTAAGATGAATGCAAGTGAGAGTAAGATGATTATTTTCATTTTTTAAAATGTTGATGAATGATATGATGTAGATTAAAAGCTATTTATAGCTGGTGAAGTCTACTAGTTTTAGATATAGCAAGGATGATGTTGTTGTTTTGGATTTTCATAGTTTTAGACCCAAACTCGAACCGGTGAATTTGGATATTGTTTTTGACCTGTAATAGAAGTTGAGCTGTAATGGATTTCTATGGACTATGCTTACCATAGACCATACTGTTAGAATCAATTTAATACAGAATTATATCTATTATTATTATCATACAATAGTTCATATTGTCACAGGTAGTTTGTGATAGTTAAAAGTTAGTTATACTTATACATGGTTATTATGAACAGATGCAATGATTCATAATGTTGGTTCAGGCCCAGCCATTTCTTCAGCCCATTTAGACCCAGTTTACTGCTGACCCGAATCCATATCTTCAACCCGTATCCGCTTCATGACCCGACTTGACCCAACCATCAAGATTATACCCAACACATAAGACACTGATCAGTTTAGTATACATATATGTAATCAAATATGAACAAGTGGTGTGTTGTAAATGTTGTTTAATATAGAGAAACTACTATATTTATTTGTGTTCAATCATTTGTTTGAAACACAGTTCAATCGGGACTGGCCCCGATTTTTTCCTAATTTTTTTTATATATTTTAAATATATTTTTTTATACAAGGCATATATAATTAAATTTAAAGTTAATGGGTTCGAGTCTCGCCTGGAGCAAAAATGCTTTGGGTTGAGCCAGGGGTTTACCACAGTGGTCTTTGGGCGGTGGGTAGTCTTTTGCCATTGGATTTTCCTTGGTGGTCGGGCGTTGTTGGTCATTAAAAAAAGCTTTAAAACAAAATATGTTTTTAAAGTCGTATTTAGGTTAGTGAAGACGATGAAGTTTTATATGAAAGAGATTGAACAGCAAAAATCGATATTGTTCGATAGGTTATCCAAGCTTCAACACATGGCAAAGGGAAGTCAGAGAGAAACAAGAATTAACACAAAAATTATAGTATTAGATTACAACACCCTTGTTCAATCATATCAACATATGCAAAGGGTTACAACCCCTGCCGTAGGAGTTTCTGCCACGGCCCCGACCTCGGCCGCGACCACAGTTACGGCTTCGGTCATAATTGTCAGGCTGGCGGTCATAGGGATCTGGCTGGGTGGTTCGGGTTTCATTGGATTTTGGTATGGGTGGGTTTGTTGTGATGTGGAGTGCGGTACCAGCGGCCTAGGCCGCTAGCTTGGCTTGGTCAGTTTTGGTGTCCTCAACTTGACACAGTTTGGAACGAATGGTATAGAAATCGGGTAGGGGTTGGGTGTTCTGGAGTATGAGAGATATACTCTCATATGGTTCGGTAAGGCCGGTTAATATTTGAAGGACAAGTTGGTTTTGGGTAATGGGTGATTCAAGGCTTTTTAGTTGATCAAATAAAAGTTTCATGTGTTGGCAAAATGCGGAGATGTTGGAGGCGGCAATTGAAAAATTTGTTTTGAAGGGAGATAAGGCGAGCGGCCTGATTGTCTAGGAATAGGCTTTTAAGACGACACCATGCATCATAGGCACACGTGTTGGTGACCATGATGGTGTGGACAAGATCTTGGGTGATGGTACCATAGATCCATTGTAACACAATGGCATCTATGCGTTCCCAAGAGTCATGTGGGGAAGAGGATTTTTCTTTTTCTTTTTCGGATGATGAGGAACATTTGGCTACGGGACGGGGTTGAAGATGGTTATAGACTTCATAAGCCTTACAATGGATAGTGAAGAGTTCGGCCCAAGTTGTGTAATGTTCGGTTTGACGGTCAAGAATGATAGGTATGAAGTTCTTAATGTTGGTTACTGTGACAGCATGATGTAGAGGGGAATACATGATCGAACAAGGGTGATGAACGATCGGTAGAAGGAAGAAAACGAGGGGAAGGTGACGGCAAGAAGAAGGAAAGAAGAAATTAGGGTTAGGCTAATGATACCATGTAGAATAATATGGCATAATTCCTTGATTTGCATTGCTTTGAGTAATCAATATATACACGGTTTACATTCCCTATTTTAGGGAAGAGATAAATACAAACTTAATGCTAAAACATCTATAATCTATAATCTATAACTTATAATAAAAGAATTGAACTTTGATGATGTGGCATTCAATGGAGGCCTCAACCCCTCCTTGAATGTGCCATGTGGCATCATGTAGGATTTTTTAATTTTTGAGTTTTTTTTAATAAATCTATATATATTATAATTATTTTAGGAAAAGATAACAATTTAAAAACAAAATTAAATTTTCTCTCTAATGTTTCCTCCCATAACTTTTAAACGTTAATATCTTTTATATATGAGATTTTTTAAAGAAAAAAATTACACCAAATTAACGAGCGTTTTATTATCTTTCCAACGAGTACCATAGTGCTATATAAAAAACGGATAAAAAAACAACTATTTTTGTGGGGTTTTGTTTTCAAATATATTTTACTCTACTAATAAATCACAAACGATAAACATAACTTCATAGGCAGAGATTCCTTTTTTTTATATTTGAATATGATAACTTATGGCAGAAATTTGTTTAAAATAAATAATAATAATAATATTATGATTATTCATTAATCATGTATTAGCAAATCATTAATTATGTTGTCATGTTAGATATTTTATTATGTTATATTAGATATTTCAACCCGGGACACTCCCGGGATAAAAGCTAGTTATCTATAAATACAATTCAAATGTATAATTTATTATTCTTGCCTGTAATGGATTTCAATGGGCTATCCTCACCACATTGGCGGACTTACATAGAGCCGAAGGGGGGCGGGCGCCCACCTTGAAAAAAAAATTAGTGTTATATACGCGCGTTAATCTCGTTCGCACCCCGTGAAATTTTTCAGTCGCACCCCATGGACTTTTGAAACCGACCCCTAAGAAAAAAATAATAATTATATGTTAAGAGTTAGCCTATTTTATTAGTTAGTAGCCCAATTCCAAGAATGAGCTCAAGCCCAAAATTTATAATAAGCCCACATGTTTTAATATTGATTAAAAAAACGCTAAGCAAAAATCAATCACAATTAAAAATACCTTTTATCTAATCCTTCTGTTGCTCCTTGTATTCTTGACGCCGACGATAAACAAAAGCCACAAAATAACAATAGGATTATTGGATTTGGAATTTGAAAGGCTCAGCCATTGACGATGGTAAGTGAAGAAGTCAAGAAACATTGCACACAAATAGACAATAGACATTGAAGGTTTGTATTTATATTAATATATTATTAGATAAATGTGATTATTTTTATGTTAATATTATTTGATGAGCAATAATTAGGTTTTGTTTTGGGTTTTTATATTGTAATTTTGGTTTTGTTTTAGATGAGCAATATTATTATGGAACGGTTTCTTAAAAGAAAAAGTGGAGAATCATCTTCAAGAACTCCCGAATTCGTTGACTTGAATACTCTTCCTACGGATCCTGCCGATAGGAAACCAATTTCGTCATATAACGTTAATCAACGAGACGAAATCAGAAGGGCATACATACTTAGAGGACCATATCAAACATCACACTTCGCCAGTATTATAAGGTTGAATGCTTCAATTCGGTTCTAGATATGCAAATCCAAGAGTTTGGAAATCGCTTTAAACGAGGTAACATCTGAGTTACTTGTTTGTATTCATAGCTTGAGCCCTTGTGATAATTTTGATGCGTTTGATGTTACAATATTACTACGATTAGCCGAGATGTATCCTCATGATTTTGATGATGAAGAAAAAAGAAGACTTCTAGTTGAACTTGAGAGCTACATTGATAATGTAAAAGCGGATACAAGATTTGCCAAATTGAATGGTTTATCAAGTCTTGTACAATTGATGGTTGAAACAAAGAAACACCTTAACTTTATATTGGTGTATCGTTTATTGAAGCTAGCTCTCACATTACCCGTCGCAACCGCAACCGTTGAAAAAAGCTTTTCGGCAATGAAGTTTGTGAAGAATGATTTGCGTAATAGGATTGGTGATGAGAATCTAAATGATAGTTGTATTGCTTTTATTGCTAAGGAGTTGCTTAGAAATGTGGAGATTGAAGATGTTATAGATAGATTCCAAAAAATGAAGACCCGAAGAGAACAACTTTAGATTTATAATTTTGTTATGCATATGTAATGACGTTTAAATTACTTTTGGGCTTTTGGTTTCCTTTAGTTGATAACATAATTTTAGTAGTATTATTTTTGGTATACGAGTTTACCCGACCCGACCCGACCTGGTCCACTTGATGGATAAATAACCTATATAAGGTTTATGATTCCGCACCCCATGAAAAAAATTCCTGGATCCGCCACTGCCTCACCATACTCTTAGAATCTATTTAATTATTTTAGAATTATATCTGTTAATACTATTATTATTAAACTACAGAAATATATTCGTCACATGTAGTTTCTAATTGTAAAAAGTTATTTATACTTCGGTTATTATGAGCTGAGCAAATGTAATGGACGTCATAAGACACTGATTAGGATATTATACATAAATGCAATTAAATATAATTAAGGGAGTGATGTACTGATGTATATGTTGTTTAACACTATGTTGTTTAACACAGAAAAAAAATGTTATGCTAATTTGTGTCAATTTGTTCCAAACACAGTTCAACACTTCTTGCATAATTTCGGGCTTCAAACGAACCGAACGTTCATCGAACGGTTTGTAAATCGTCCAGCGGGAAGTTCATTTGTGTTCATTCGTTAAATAAATGAACGATCACAACAAGAAATTTTGTTTGTTTAGTTAAATGAACAAACATGAACAGAGCCGTGATGGACGGGTCAAACATGGTTGATAATATGCCAACTTGTGATCTTTTAATATGTTTTGGATGCTTTTATGTTGTGAATAAGATGACTACGCAAGAATGTGTGATTGCAGGTTAAATGGTGAAATTGGAAGGATTTAAAGGTTTAAGTGCATAGTCGATCGAGCATGGATGATGAATTGAGTGTATTGAAGTGTTCAAGACCGTGATTGAGCAAGAATGATGATGGAAACGTGGTTGAACGAGAAAAAGTTGGAACCAGGTGCGTTTGGATGATAAGTCGAAGTGGAAGATGAACGTTGGGAAGATTTGGAAGTTAAGCCGTAGCCTACGGTTATATATGTGGCCGTAGGTTACGGCTCCTATATGTTGATTAGAAGGTTCATGGTAGACCGTAAGCTACCGTTTACTACCGTAGCTTACGGCGCGGTTCGAGGAAATAAGGAAAGTTGTTATTTTAATGATATAAAAGAGAATTTCATAACCAAATTCGTTCTCAGCCGTTTTCCACTATGTCAAAAACGGCCACACCGAAAAAATGTGACCATATAACTTTTGCCACACCAATGTTTTCCGGGTCAAGTGTGACCAAAGGTCAAGTCATCGTATGTATGATACGGCCACATTCACGTTTAGTGGCTGCAGGTACTAAAAAGTGTGACTAAAGGGTACCAACATTTCTTGTTGTAATCAAGCATTCCCTCCATTAACTGTGGCTAAAGGTTAGCAACAGACACATGAAATTACTTTAAGTGGGACTATTTCTGTTATATAGTCACATGAACTTACTAAAAAGTTTGTTTTAGCCACATAAAATTAAAAATACCGTGGCAAAAGGGTTGTTGTAATTAAGCATTTTGTCCATTAAGTGTAGCTAAATGGTAGCAACAGCCACATGAATTTATTATAAGTGTTGTCATTTCTATTATTTAGTCACATGAATTTACTGTAAGTGTGGCTAAAAACTGTTTCTAGATACACAAAAGGAGTTTTTGATTTTTAGTGTGGCTATTATCAAACCTTTAGTCACACACATTTTTTCCATGACATTAGCTATCGTTCCATCACACAAAAAACAAACAAAGTGATGATGGTGTGGCTAATGGTTATGTAAAGCCACGTGAAATTTTGCAAGTTTAAGAGTGGTTAAAGGTAGCAACAGGCACATGAATTTACTGTAAGTGTAGTTGTTTCTATCATATAGTTGCATGAATTTACTATAAATGTGGCTAAAAACTATTTATAAACACGCAAAAAAAAAGTTTGTAAATTTAAGTGTGGCTATTGTCTAACATTTGCCACACATATTTTGTTTTTCCATGATATTTGCTATCATTCCATCACACAAAAAAAGTGGCAGTGGTGTGATTAATGCTTATGTAAAGCCATATAATATTTCGTAAATTTAAGTGTAGTCATTGTCTAACATTTGATCACACATTTGTTTATGGTTGAATGTGTCATTATTTTGTAATTAGCTATTTTTCACTTGTGTAAACCAAAAGTAACTATAAACATGAGAAAACTTAAAACCCAACTCATATAAGAAATAACAAACTAAAATCCATACAAAAGGTCTCAATTTAAATACTAAAGTCATAAACTTCTATGAATCTGTTTAGTTTTTATTATTTTGATTTTATCAGGACTTTTCAAATACCTATACCGAATACCTAAAATTGGTATGGGTTCGTTAGCTTGTTCGTATTTGTTCGTTTGTATTCATGAACGTTTTTGTTTGTATTCGTTTGTGTTGATGAACATTTGTTTGTGTTTGTTTGTATCCGTCACCTAAAATTTACAAACAAACAGAAAAGCGTTAATTCCTTTCTTTAATGGACGAACACAAACAAAAAAACTTGTTTGGCAAGTGTTCTCGAAAAGTTCGTGAACACATTTATTTCCTTAACGAACACGACGCGATGTTTGTGTTCGTTCGGTTCGTTTACACTATATCCACATATCAGATTATCCAATTATTCAAAATAATTACACAACAAAGTGGTATCGCGGGGCCATGGTGGTTCGAGTGCAACTTGAAAGACAAATTATTAACTTGCAAGGTAGAAATCTGTTAAACTAATTGTTTGGAATTCTAAAAGTTGTTAGATATATGGGTTGTTGGATTTGAACAATTCAAAGTTTGGGCCATTGGCAAATAATAATCCAAACTTTTACGTTGGACCAGGATAATCCAACTGAATATGTGGGTGTCAAAAATGAACCTCTGTTAAGTCTGGACTAACTGAGTTAAAGATGACATGGCACTTGAGTTGGCATGCTGGCGTGTATCAGAAGCTAATGTGGCATTTGAGTTGGCATGCTGACGTGTTTTTTCGATGTATTTTTTTAATCCACGTCACTTTTTTGTGTGGGCCCAATCTTTACAAAACATAAACAAACACATAACAACCGAAACCGGCTTTGGCAGGTGGAGAGACGCAAAGGAGACGTGTCCGTTTGAGCCAACCAAGGGGATCCGAAACAGCTTGAGCCATGAGCCGAGAAGACTTGGTGCCGTCTCCCACCTCTCTGGAGATGTCTCGACGGCGCGCAGACATCTCGGAGACGCGTCGCAGGGTTTCGGGACACATGGCTTCTTTCCTCGGAATCCGGGAACCGACTCTCTAAAGTCAGGGGGTGGCTATTTTGGTGAATTACCTCGGTCAAAGGCTATTCCGGTGGTTTGCCCATATTTTAGCATATTTTGTAGGGATAATTGCACAAATAAACATTTGACTAAAGACATTTGCAAAAATAAACATAGTATGCGTCTAAACAATAGGGACGAGACACTCTTTGCGTCTAAACAACAGGGACGAGACACGTGTAAAGCCTTCAGGCGCCGTAATTTTTAAGGTCCATGCGTCTAATCTTTAGACGCGAAAAAGGATTGCGTCTAAAGAACAGACTCTTAAATTAAAGAGTCTAAAAAGGTTTAGACTCTTTAATTTAAGAGTCTGTTCTTTAGACGCAATCCTTTTGCGCGTCTAAAGTTTAGACGCAGAGACCTTAAAAATTAAGACGTCTGAAGGCTTTACATGTGTAATCGTCTGATTGGTAGACGCAAAGAGTGTCTCGTCCCTGTTGTTTAGACACATCCTATGTTTATTTTTGCAAATTACTTTGGTCAAATGTTTATTTGTGCAATTATCCCTTTTTTTCCCATGGCCCAACGTAAAAGTTTCTGTTTGATCTTCTGTTTTGATCAAAAACTAATGGAACTTGTAGTTTTCTTGTTCCACAAACAACGTTTTGGATTCTTATCCAAAAACGATGATTGAATACGAGAGAAAATAAAAATTCAGACAAGTTTCGGTTCTGTATTCTTGAACCCGACAACAAATCTTAATCCTTAATATGATTTTGATGATTTTTTTTGTAAAACAGACTCTGTTTCGTATCAGTGATCGTTCAAAGTTTGGATCTTAAAACTTATTCTGGTTTGAAGAAAATTTTTTGGCGGGAAAGGTTTGTTTGAACAAAAGAACAGAGTAACACTATGAACTTGATTTTTCTTATTGGATTAAGATGTACGTATTCGATTTTGATAATAAACAAGGGGCAGGGATAGATATAACCATTTGATCGTGTTTAAACGAATCTTCTCTGAATTCTGGTGACTCGCCGGAAAATTCAGTTTTGACCGGAACTTCCTCTCCGGTTCTCTTCTTCTTCTTTGACGGTTATAATACTTGTGTATTGATATTTCTTCAATCTTGGTTGCCTTAATTCTGTGTTCCAATAAATGAAGGATCTTCTTTCGTCTGCCTCTGTTTCAGATACAAGAACAGGGGATGGTCGTCTTCTTCATTATGTCTTATGTAATCGATGGAACAATTGACAACCTTGGCTCTGATACCAGTTTTGTTGGCAGCGGATGATAATAAAAAATTAAAACACAAGATTCAATGAACAAACTTAAATATATTAAACGAAATCAAGTGTTTGTACAAGAACAAAGTATCGGTTTTTTTCTGTGGAATTGATTTCTCAATTCTTGGTAACCTTTACAATACAACAATCTATCCTATATATAGTTCATATTCGGATGGCAGTTAATTCCCAGCGAAATGGTGTGTCCTTTGATCAACCGTTGTGTCTGTTTGTGTATGATCTCGTCCATTCATCCAAGAGTCGCGCCTTATGATTGTTCCACGTGTGCAGGGCCATGATTAACCGTCACAACCGAACTTAATTATAATATTAACTATAATACCTATATTAACTAACTATAATATATAAATAAACAATCTAGCTTATATAATATTTATATATTCCAATATATAGCTCTGATACCAGTTTGTTGGCCCAGAAACAATATTGTGCAGCGGATAAACTAAATAATTAGAAATATAATAGACACAAACAAGAATGATTAATATTATACGATCGAATGATTAGAATTTGATACAAAGGAACAATGAAACAAACGAATTCTGGAAGTTCTTGTTGTTGAGAGGATTGTGTGTATGAAACAATCTTGATAACTAAATAATGTGTCGTATCCCTCATATTTATATGTTTCGAATAGATGTGACTGTTTCTGAATCGTTGCAACTTGTTGTCCCACCGGTTTGACTTTCAATTTGGCGCCAAAACATAACTAACTTAACCAAGGGTATAATGGTCTTTTTTGTGTACAAGTAACCTTTGAAACTTTTGCTGGACTTTGTTCTTCTGATCTTGTTTGTAATCAATAATGAGTAGACTTGTGATCAGCCTAGTATGTTGATGTGCAGCCTTGTTTATGATCACCCAAATCGACCCATATGCAAATATTGTCTAACTAGTTTCCTAACCAAACTATAATCTAATACTTATAATTATTCTACTTCACATACATTACATATACACATATATAAGTTCAATATTCACAACATACAAACATAATAAAGTTATATTTACAAATCAACACTCGCCCCTAAATATAACTAGGGCTCATGGGACTTGTAGGTAAAGTTTCAATGGCTTCTTTGAGGGCTATTTCTGCTTGAGTAAAATCGAAATTTCTTCGCTTCATGAACCGTTTTGCATTGCAGCCCTCCAATCACCTCCCATATACAATGCATAGTCATCTTCTTTAGGCTTTACTTCTTTGCTTGATGTTGATGCATTCTTAGACATGTTTGGCATTGTATCCACCCTTCGAATTTGACTACTTTCTTGCCTTTCTTTTTCAATTCTTTCGGCTGTTTTCCGGGCATTTTTGTGGACTAAATATTGCCAATCTAGGACATCTAGATATTGTGCATATAAAATTATCATCATGTCCTTGTCCTCATAGTCAAATACTAACTCCTTTGCAATCACAACCCAAATGTTATACATAGACACTCTGCGATGACCACCTTCTTTTTGTACCATGATATATAAATCATACAACTCAACATTCTTTCCATTCTCAAACATAGACACAAACAATATTGTGTATTTATAAATATTGGAATATGGTATCAGAGCAAGAATGATTAATATTATACGACCGAATGATTAGAATTTGATAAAAAGGAACAATGAAACAAACGAATTTTGGAAGTTCTTGTTGTTGAGAGGATTGTGTGTATGAAACAATCTTGATAACTGAATAATGTGTCGTATCCCTCATATTTATATGTTTCGAATAGATATATGTGACTATTTCTGAACCGTTGCAACTTGTTGTCCCACCGGTTTGACTTTCAATTTGGCGCCAAAACATAACGAACTTAACCAAGGGTATAATGGTCTTTTTGTGTACAAGTAACCTTCGAAACTTTTGCTGGACTTTGTTCTTCTGATCTTGTTTGTAATCGATAATGAGCAGACTTGTGATCAGCCTTGTATATTGATGTGCAACCTCGTTTATGATCACCCAAATCAACCCATATGCAAATATTGTCTAACTAGTTTCCTAACCAAACTATAATCTAATACTTATAATTATTCTACTTCACATACATTACATATACACATATATAAGTTCAATATTTACAACATACAAACATAATAAAGTTATATTTACAAATCAACAAATTTACCATAGTATCTTCTTTGTGATCTTATTTTATATAATTCACTTTTTTTGCTTCTATAAATTAAGTTAGGATAGAAGGGCACATGTGAGTGGTGGATTATCTTTCTTTGTATACACTATTGTTAATTTTTTTAGAAATTTCGGAGACGTTTATTGAATTAGCAGAAAGCGTAAAGATTAATGTACAACTTATCTTTTCGTGGATATGATACATTATATCAGACACACTGATGAATGTTACATTGTTTTTATGCAGAAGAACTTGTTGCTCAAATTCTACTTGACATATCTTTAGAAAAAAACCTTATGCACAAGTATCTTGCTGAATCAACACAATGTAGTTAAGCCTAAGAGGTTTTTGGGTAACTATTGTGTATGAAGATTATACTGGGGAATTTGATATTCAAGAATACATAGAGGGATGGTTACAAATGGGCTGGACAACACTAAATTAAACCTGTTTGACCATCCAACAATAAGGCTAAGCTCATTAGTGGTTGTGGTACTTTTTGTGGCCCACCCACAAATGCTGTAGGCACCGGTTTTGATGCACTGGTAAATTAATGTTTGGTGTTGATATAATAAAGCTGGCACATTCGTACGCCTTATTTGTCCCAGCTTCGAACGTGGAAGTTCTTTTTTGTGTGTCATATGCAACCAAATGTATATACTATAAAGAAGGCAAGAGGAAAGAACACGGCTAAATGGCATAGGTGTGATTGTTTGTATCATATCCCATTTTCCATCTGAATGCCATTGTGTCAAATGCCATAATACATTCTTCATGAATGTTGAGCTTGGACACCACAAAAAATCACTTGTGTAATCACATGAGATTCTGGCCAGGATGGTGCTGGACTGGAGTTGATCGCTTGAACACAGTTAGCTCAAATAACTTGTCTGCAGGTAATTCTGACCAATTTAGTGAGTGAGGTAAAAACTTAATTTCCCCCAGATTTCGTCAAAGCCGGTATTGAGGAAAAATCCTCATCTGTTAAGGCACTTGTTGATCATTTATTTGATATGGAAGGTGCATTACCAAACCCAGATGGAGCAAAAAGATGTTCAATGGCTCATAAAATGTAGTTAATTATCAAGAAATTGCATGTTAATTATGTGCTTAATGTATTTCTTAACCATTGAGTGTATATTAAAACTTTGGTCACCTGAATAATGTCAAGTATCGGTCGGAAAGGTAACCCATTGAGTTGGTCAAACTCAATGAAATTAAGTAAGAATTTTAGAGAATTCTCTAAATTTCTTTCATGCCTTTAATGTTGAAATAGCAAATTAAGCCTTTTTAGGTAACATAAAGAAACTAAATATGGGGTAACCACTAACCCACTCAACAAGGAAAACATGTAGGCGGTTGAGACTTCCATGTAATTGTATGGACATGGGGTAGTGGGCACGTATCAAATAAATATAAGATTTTCTCACCGTTAGAAAGTTTTTGTGAAGAAGTTAGGTACAATCGACACAAAAGTATAGAACACAATAGTTCACAAATGAGGTGCTTAGCATGGTAAAGAAAATTTACTCAATTTTTATGTTGAGTTCAATACATGCTTCTTATTAAACAACTGGAAACTTACTGGATTTATTTATTACATCATACATACATAGGTAGTACATGGTAGTGCAACAATCTCATAACACATTTCCAAGAAATATGATCACATCATCATTGTTCTACTTCTTAATCTCTTGTCTACTTTCATGTTCCAAAGCAGAGTTGATAACTTTCAAGTCCAATACTAAATACTCTTACCAAATATAACACATATAACATATTATTATATGCATTTATGGCTGAGGCCAAACCCACCAGCCAAGGACATCGGCTTCCTCGTGTTGGTGGTGATCCGTGGTTGCAAACGGATAAGGGAAGTCGTTATGGCCGTTATCACTGCCGTCATCTTCTTCAGACTGATCCACAGGTGCAGCTGCATATTCATGAGGGTAGTCATCATCAGGGAAATACGAATCACCACTGTCCACAAGTTGCGGCCCATCATGATCGTCAACCACTGCACTACCACCACTGCCTGTACTAAAGTGGTCCTCTGCCTTCACGTGGATCAGTGGAGCTACAGCATCTTCAGCTTCTGCGGCAGCTGAGCCACCAGCGGTTGAACTTTCGATGACTTCCTTTGATTGTAGCTTCTCAGTCAAGGAAAGGACCTGTAAAATATATGTGTGGTAAGCATAAAGAGGGCACGTTTAGGCGTTTCATGTAACTTTTATTAATCGATTGTAATTAGTTGGATTGAGTTGATAGGATCTGTTTTCTACAACAATTATAATTCTAACAATGTAATCTTTTTACTACTAAATAATTACTTTAGACTACGTTTGCTACTAGATCCGTCGGCGAATATTCTATTGGTGATTTGATCATGTGCAGTTTACCAACGCTTGGTTTTCACACGAACTTGCACTGATGGTCGGTATCTTCTAGCATCTAAGCGACAGAACTTATCGATCATCAATGATCAAAAGTCCTTTGATTTATAGTGTTAAGGCTAGTTCAACCTATTTATTTTACTAATGTTTTTAGAATCTTAATTAACCAAAAGTGATAACAATCACATCTTTTCATTTATGTGATGCTTTTTTTTTTGTAAGGTGTAAACTTTTCAAAGTTTTTTTTTTCTAAAAATATGTTTGAAAATGAATATAACTAGCACTAGCTAGAAGAAAAAGGTCTAAGCTAGTGATGCTTTGATGTAGTGAAAGTTGGGAATGAGACATTTCAACTTTTTTTTTTTGTTGGTAAAATGGAATATTTGTAGCTAAGCAATGGACCCCTCCCTCCCACTCTACATGCAACCAGTTAACAGCTGTTTTATGTTCTTTATTCTCCCCACAACATGTTTTGACTTATTGACCTTCTTTACAAATCTATCTATATAATAATTGAGGTCACTTGGGTTGAATCAAGGCCTTAGAGAGGGTTTGAGGTATCCATATTGAATATGGAGCTCCAAGTTAGTCCCTATAAATACTCCTTTCTATATTTTAATTGTGCACAATCTTTCATCACACTCTCAATTCCTCACTAACAAATCTTCCAACCAACATTCATCACTCTTCTTTTTATGCATTCTTGCTTCTAGGTATGTATCTTCTTCACTGATTTATAATCTGCATCTAAAATATGAGTTCAATCTTCAGTTATAAAATCGAACCATATATGTATTCTGGCTAATGTATTCGATTTAATAAACTGGATCCATATCATATGTTCAGATTTGTAAACTTTTATTATATGCTTTATGTATTCAATCGCTGGATCCATAGCATGTGTTCTGATTTGTAAACTTTTATGTATTCGATTCAATAAAATAGATCCATATCATAAACTGGATCCAATCTTCATGATAAAAATCGTTTTTTATAAACTGGATCCATTTCATAAACTGGAACCAATCTTCAGTGTCATCCTTTTGTTCAATTACAACACATGTTGAACAATGTTTTTTCAAATATGCTTTATGTATTCAATCGCTGGATCCATATCATATGTTATGATTTGTAATCTATATGTATTCGATTCAATAAAATAGATCCATATCATAAACTGGATCCATTACTTCATGATAAAAATCGTTTTTTATAACAGTTTTTTATAAACAGGATCCATTTCATAAACTAGAACCAATCTTCAGTGTCATCATTTTGTTCAATTACAACACATGTTGAACAATGGTTTTTCAAATAACCGGTCATCAGATTTATATGAAAAATGCGTGTTACACCATTGAAGTCATTGATGTAGAAATTTAAAACATTATTTATTTTTTTCATTTTCAATGTAATTTATTTGAATTCTTCATGAGGATTTTTACATTATTTAATATCATTTGCATTTTTTCTTTTGTATTAACAAATGATTACCAATCAATTAAAAGAGTATTTTAGGAAATCAATTTAATGAAACAGTTACCGACTTACCATATTAAACAAGTATTATTCACCCCATAATTAAGTCTAATACAATAATAAATCAGTTAAGTTAACACCACCATTATTACATAATAAGATTGGAAAGTTACCATTCTTATGATTCGCTTTTAATATAAGATATGGGTGTACAAATGTATAGTATATGGTATATATTTCCTATATTACTTTGCTAATATTAAGCAATCACCATTTATATATATCTCGGATTAAAATAAATCAATTACTTTAGATAGCAATACATACGAATTGATAATTGATACAAGTTAATCGCATAATAAATGGTGATTGCTATATACGAATGGAAAGGCGATTATATAAACCGTAATCATATATCATGATTGCTTGAATATTTAATGTGTCTTTAATTTAGAAAATTAATTTGCTAATTTGAAGCACTTAGCATTCATTAACATTAGACTAATTACAATCCATCATTTTGGTAAGTTATATTTATAATAATGTATACTATTATTTCCTATATTACTTTACTTAATTTAAGCAATCACCATTTGTCTAAATCGGTCTAATTAAATACACAATCCCCTAACAAATGCGCAATCAATATACCATTGTACCATTCTTTAAAATTTACAATATGAACAAATAAACAATGCAAAATTTTACGACCATTTGACCATTTATAAGATTCAACGATAATGAAGTGATAATATCATTGCCACCATATAAGGACTAATTTAAAAATAGTTGAACAAAATGGTATGTACATGTTTTAAGCTAACAGAAATGTAAATTCACATGGATGTCAAACGCCTAATTAATGTTATTCATTACATTCAAACCTTAATGCTAATTCCGTAATCATCTCCTAATAAACGGTCGTTTAATTTATAACATTAATTTCTGATTTTAAGCCATTATCATTCTTAATTGAAAGTTATAATTCGAATTTAAAAGCGTGTAATCAATTTAGTAATAATGCATAATACTAAAACGGTTGTAACTTTGTGCTAATCAATTCGAATTTAAGTCGCTAATCAATTCACTATCCCTAAATTGCGCTAATTTATGGCCACTTTACAAACATTCCTTATGAAAAACACTCTCATCTTGATCGTTCAAATCATATTTTGATTGTTCTTCGGTGCATAAATCAGTGAGTTTCTTATAACCTTTTGTACTTATATTGTTTATAATAAACAGTCATGACTTTAGGTAATTATAGTTACGACATTTCTAAACTTTCTATACCTAATACTTTATTCTTAATTTCGTATGTTTTATGATCAATGTTTTGTCTCAAATAATTGTTCTTTAATATGTGTAATCGTTAGTATTATGTATGATAATGTATAAATATGTTTAATATGGCCTAATTAATGACATTCAATACATTCAAACCTTAATGCATATTCAGTAATCAACTCCTAAAAATCCGCCGTTTAAATTATGAAATTAATGACTGATTTTAAGCTATTATCATTCTTAATTAAAAGTTACAATTCGAATTTAAAAGTGTGTAATCAATTCAGTAATAATGCAATGTATGAATTCATCAGTAGAATAAATTCCTAATTTTAGTCTAACTTTTTTACAACATTCGAAGATAACAATGGCTGGATTACAACCACAAGAGTTTACCATGGTTAATGAAATTGATGTCAACCGAAATGATGTTGCTTTAAAGCTAAAGATTATTCGGGTGTAGCGTCAACCTGATCGTCGAAACCCTAATGATGTTTACTCAATTGAGATGATCCTCATTGACGAGAATGTAAGTTTATGTTCTTATATTATTCATTTGATTATTAACTCGTAACAATATTCGCCCAACAATATTGATATTCCTTTTTTTTCAGGGTGACAAATTTCAGGCGAATGTATTTAAACGTTTGTTTTTCAAATTTGAGAGGTTTTTGTTGGAAAATGCTTCTCTTATTATAAGAAATCCAGGAATTGGTGTCAATTCAACAAAATACAAGTATGCACCAAACCCAAACAAACTGTGTTTGAATATGAACACTCAGGTTTCAAATTATGACGATTTTCAAGGTCCAGATTTTGGGTTCTCTTTTGTCCCCTATCAAAGAATTCTGGACAAGGAGGTTGATGAAAATGTCACAATAGGCATGTATCCTCCCTATATCCTTTTTTTATTATATAAAAACCATAATATTCAAAAGTAATGTTTAATAGAACGTTTGTTTATAATTCTATATAGATGTTATTGAACATGTTATCAAGTTTTTCAACAATGATGATAAAGATAAAAAGGTTATCGCTGACAAAAAGAGGTTAACAATGGAAATGCAGGATAGCGGGTATGTATTATTGTTTTTGATTTTTATTTTATAATAAATGCAAATCATCAAATATAAAATTGTTTTTTATACTAAACTAAAATTCATTACTTTTTGAAGGGGTTTGAGCATTTATGTAACCTTGTGGGATACGTATGCCATGGAGATGTCTAAATATGTTGCAACTCATCAGAAGAAGAAACAATAAGTATGCGATCATATTTTGCATACATCGTTTTTTTTAATAATTTTTTGGTTGTATGATTTGTTAAACTACAAGTATTTACTTTAAATTTAATCTTCATTTGCATGTTGTTACAATAAATATATGTTTATTCATTTCATTATTTGTTTTTAAGTCACGTCTAATCAAACATTTGTTGTTTCATATATCTGTTATTGGGTAACATTAAACTTTTTTTTTATGATAATTTACAATCAAACAAAATTCATACGAATTGTATTACGTAACTTTCAATAAATAAAATTTGCATACTACGATCTTTATAAAATTTTTTTCATTTGACATGGACATGTACCGCGTGTACACGCGGGGCTCTAACCTAGTATAACATATAATTATACTAATTATATACTTTTATTGTTTTGTTTCAAAATTAAAAGTATGTTTTCCTAAAGTAGTGTTAAAGATATCTCAAAAATCAAGAGTCACATGTAAAGTTTTTGCATATGATCGAAAAAGAATATGAACAAGATAGATCATATATGTGCATATGTATGTGCGCGCGTGCGTGTATGATTGTAATAAAAGATCATATATGTGTACATGTATGTGCGCGCATGTATGATTATATGAATGAAGATGATGAATACTAGTACCTCAGCTTTGAGCTTTTCATTTTCCTTAACTATGATGTCAAAATCAGATGTGAGGACATCGAAAGAAGATTTCAGGCGAACGTAATCCCTTTCAAGTGTCTTCGTCTTCCACCTTGCACGACGGTTCTGGAACCAAACAGCCACTTGTCTAGGCTGCAACCCTAGCTTCTTAGCCAACTCCGTCTTCCTCTCCGGCTCCAGCTTGTTCTCTTCCTCAAAACTCCTTTCCAGCATGCGCACCTTAACCATTTCATTCATTTAATTAAACCAACACGTTAGATACCCTATATGACCCGTTACTTTTTATATTATTCCACGTCGATATCATGTTTATTCGCGAATCTAATGCTTAATAGTAAATTAGACCTGTTCAGGGCTAAGACGACGTTTCTTTTCCGTCAATTGTTCGTCGTAGTACTCTTCTTCCAACATGTCATCCATCGAGCTGAAAAACGGCCTCTTCTTCGAAGATTCTTCCCCTATTCTCGTTCCTGTACATTAATGATTTTAGTACGTTTTGTAAGTTACATCATCAACATATTAACTAACTAACAGATCTCAACTAATTATTTAGCATTTAATATTATTAATGACTAACAAATTATTTTTTAGAACGACTTACTCACACAACATTTAAATCAACTTCTAAATCTATATCAATGTCCACCTTAAGACTATAATTAACCCTTAACTTAGTGAAGTAACACATTTATTACACGCCTAGATACTAACATAATAATACAATATAGTCTCTTGTATTGTATTAATAGATTATTACAATAAAAACAAACTACATGCAAAGCATTAACACTTAGTAAACAGATCTAGATCATACAACAAATACCTCGAAAATAGTCATCACCATTCCCAAGAAAAAACATGCTGCTACTACTGTTGGAACCGAAGAAAAGACGACTAGATTCCATACCAAGAAAGCTTCAATTTGTCTGTGACTATTAATATGAATAATATTAAGAACCCAAGATTAGAGTTCAAATAAGAATAATATATATGGAGATATATATGTATTTATATGTGATCTTAGACAGCCAAGATGATTAGCTCTTTAGAAAATCATGATCTTATGGCGAAAGAAGCTAGTACTCCACAGCAATCTAGCAGGAGACTCTAAAGGACATATACAAAATCCCATCATTCGAGCCAATTCCCCTACCCAGTTTGTTTGTGTAAACAGTTGACTATTTTTCTAGTGAAGTTATAAACATATAACTTGAATTTGTATATGTGTGTTGTGTAGATAATTTGTATCGCCGGAGATGGTTGCCGGAAATTCAGATCCCGCCGTGGGGCTGAACGGTTTTTTTTCTCTCAGTTTTGCAACCAGAGACCAGAGTTGATAGAGTAGAGGCTCTTGCAATTTATACAGATTGTTTGCATTATGCTCCATTGGTTTTATGAGTATTTGCTTTATGCCCCCTATGCTTTGAGGAATATTAATCAACATTTTTAATTTTCCAATGTTAGAGAAACATTGGAGACATTAGATCGTTTAGGGTGCACGGTATGGGTTCGGCAACGCGCAGGGTGAGAGCTTGGTTTTATGCGGGATAATGGTCCCCCCCGGTGCCATGTTTCTTTTTTCTCCTTGTCGGTAAGTGCTTCTTCAAGATGAACCCACAAATGGATCGTTACAAGTAGTTTAACAGCACGATCTTTCAATCATTTTGTTTTTATCAACAAAATCATCTCTATATGTACCGACTCAATTCTTTATATTTTGCCTTGTAGGTCCTTGGAGTTGATTGGTTACAAGACTGATTCAATTACCTAGAGTGTGGAATCCTTTAGTTAACTGTTTATGCAAACTCAAGAACGTAAACGAACGATAAACACGTGAAATCACACTTTCTACTGATTGTCAACTATTGAAGATTACAACCAAATCAAACCACCTCTGAAATACCGATCAAAACCAACCAACACAACCCTAAAGCCAAGATATCTTTATGTAGTCGTACATTTTCACTTGGGCTGTGCCTGAGGCGAAGATAACCTATCTTTGCCCATGGCATGTCCGCCCGGGGATTATTTTCGGCCATTAGATGTTCGTCTAAACCACCATTCTAGACAAACATCATACATCAAGCATAAACGTATCAACCAAAAGCTATAAACTATCTAGACAAACATTTGTCACACGAGATGTACTAACAAACCCCCTTTGACACATGCGTCTAAATGTCTTCAAACTTACGATCACTTGAACTTCTTGCATCCAACAAAGAATTCCTTTCAACACACATCTTCACCACATTCTTGTAACGAGCAGCCTTTTGTCTCCATCTCTCTTGAAAGAATATCTGCATCCCATGAAGCTTCATCAGATCATCCTTGGACAAGTTGATCAAATGCAGATAATCATATACTCTCAACAGCTCTTTGTCTTCACAATCTTCCATGACAACTTCAGCTGTATCAAGATCCACGTACCACCACTTCAGATTTCCTAAAATGTTTTGAGGCATCTTCTTTAGAGGAAGTTGCTTCAGACATTTAACATGCTTATATACCATCTTCATCCATGGCTTCCCTGTGGGTGGATCAATTTTTGATGCATCTCCAACTCTCTTCCCAATTCTAGGCTTCAACCATTCATACTTGTTCAATCTAACCTCTCTACGAATGATCCTAGCTATACAATCAACAATGCCATCTTTTCCAGACTAATCAGATCCTTCCAGCCCAATTTCTTAAGTTCACACTTAGGCAAAGAGTTCAACACTTTCATCTTCTTCTTCAAATACTGCAACCTATGATAACTCTTTATCACAAACAATTATAATTCATCATCACAAAACCAACTAATTATTCCCTTTGTAAGCTCCTTGGTTCCAAGCACATCATACTTTTTCTTTAGACTAAGTTCTTCAATCTTCTTCTTTATGTCCCAGCATAAGCTCTTCATGTTTTTAACATCATTATCAGCTGATTCTTCATTCTAAAAACCCGATTGTGACTCAAAATGTATCTTCTTTCGAATATCATCAAGAACTTCACCCAGATCTTCATCAATTATTACATTTGTAGTCTTTTGATTATGAACAACATGTTCATCAACATCATCATCTGGATCTGGCATGACTTCATCATCCGACTTCTAATCTACCACTCATTCAGGAATAAATTCCCTTTCTTCCAAATCATCATCTTTATCAGATTCATAAAAAAACTAAACCTAATTCTTTAAACACTTCATCAAAGTTAGCTTCATTGTTGGTGAAGAATTCATCAAGCGTAGAATCTTATCCAATAATCTCAAAATCCACTGGTAATTTACCTTGAGATTTATCCATGCAAGAAGCTTCCACACCTGAATTGGACTCACCCTAAGATATAGCTTGCATACCAAGAATTTTTGGAAAACTTGGCAGCTTACTATCCCTTGGTAGGTTAGGATTATCGTCCTTATCTTCACGTCTTTCGGATCTTAAACAAGATCCCCTTCCCCCTGAGATGTCAGCCTTTTCATCAACTCAACATTCTGCTTCAGGAGACTCTCAAGAAGACGTAAATCTTTCTCTTGAGCACGACATTGAAGTTCCGTATAGCCAATCATCTTTCTCATTTCTTGATTACAAATAAGCACCTCTTGTTCAAAGCCACGACTCTGCTTTCTATGTTACAATTCTTTCCCTGTGAGGTAAAGAAGTATCAAAAGCCAAGTTAAGAGACGTAATTTCCCAAAATATAATTTTCTAGAAGAGGTTGGCTCACTATGAATATGCATAAAGATCTAACATTTTATTAAAAACATGCATTTACTCAAAAGTTAAGAACTTATTTTAGCTAAAGTTGAAAGCATAATATTAATATCAAAATCTAAGTATCAGCTATGATTATGATAATATAAACATAACCAAATTTTAATCATAATTTTTATTTTCTATCTCAATTTTAATCACAAATGAATATCAATAAAGATCTAGCATTTTATTAACACATGAAGTTACTATCCATATTATGTCATAATTTATCTGTATAATTCGCATACCACAAAAATCAATACCTGAGTGGCAAAAGTTAATAGATTATCAATTTACCTTCAAGGGATGCCTAGCAAATCAACAACTTTGATTAACGATTCAAATGAGCTAAGTCGCTAATTACAACACATTAGATTTCGATTTCGATCTCGATCTCAATTTTGATTGTAAAAAGAATCAAAGCAATAATGTGACATAAGATGGTTGGACTTTAAGCATCATGATTTTACGAATCAGATGTACGACCTTTCACTATTACTACACAATTTGATTTGCAGTCCTCACTTTCTCGCTTTCACTTTTTAACCTAACCACTTTACCTTTTTTTGGAACGGGCTACAGCCCAGTACTACACAAACATGTTTATGTGCCTGGTTTTAGTAATTAGAAAATATATCATTTTTCCCAGTGCCAAAAACTTGGTGTTTTAATTCCAAAACATTGGTTTGGGAAAAAGACTAATTTTTACTAAACGTTTAAACAAGTTTTAAATTTATAAGTAAACGATAATTACTTAGAAACTAAAACCAACACATAGGCAGAGAACCTGACGTGTATAGTATAGTATAGTCTTCTAGGGTAAATACCGAGTATCATATTCTAGAGAACACACTTTCCCCTACTCAACCTTTCATCACATTAACTAATCGGGTTTTGAAAAATAAAATAAAACGGAGGGGTTCTAAAAGAAAATTTGTTTTTGAAAAGGGTTTGGTTTTAAAATAGAATGATAAAATAGAAAGGATAGCAAACATGCAGATATTGGGGACCCTCCGTATAAGTAGTCAATTTTATTAATAAAATCAGTATTAAGTTTAATTATCGGTTAGGTGAACAGGGGTGAACGGTCCCTTCAGAGTTGGGGATGAGAAAAGAAATAAACAAGGGATGACGTTCTGGCAACTCTATAGGTCACGCACAGGGGAAGTGTACGAGTCCCCATAAAGGTGTCTTCGGACTGCTGGCCCATAAGCCAGTCTTGTACATCCTGATTGACAACGCGGTGTTACCTAACTCACACTGCCATGTAGCTTTTTGGAAAGCTTGAGTCCTGCTTTTTAAGCACTTCCCAAACCACCGCCAAACCACTCGTTTAAGCACTGGGTCCTCTAATTTATCTTCCTAAATATATGTAGAGGCTTAATTCCGACCGGGAATCCCTTCCACTTCTCTCAACTCTCGCTTTCCGTATCGAAGGATCTCACATGCCATCAGCTTGTGTGACAGGGGACCCTCTAAGAAGTTAACGGTGTTGTACTAATGAGAGCTGGATAAAGTATCCTTATTTAATTTATCTTTTAAAAGTGACAACTTAATAATTTATTGACCAAATAAATTTAAGTTTGGTTTAGTGATTACATGACTTAGCAAACCCAATCCATAACCTCCCGAGATGAATGAAATCCTTAACAAAGGTGGAACATAATCCTAGGGGTGTGCAATCCGAAGATCACTGGTGCACCTGTAGGGAATCCTCCATTTGCCAAGAAAATCACTCATACATCTGGTAAGAACCAGAAATTAACTTGTTACCTGGATCTGGTCCACTTCTGAAGCCATTGCTTGGAGCCCGGTTTGGATATCAGAAACCCAAAGGATCTGTCTCACTACCGGTTTCCTTGCCATGGATCTAGCTCGAGACTACTAGAAGCCGTACAAACCCTATGGTAGTTAGTTTTATTATTTAAGTTAGGGTTGATTTTAATGGTTTTTAAGTTAATCACTAATTGAACCTGTCACAACGATAAACAAACAAGAATTAGTTAAGAAGATAAACACACCGAATAACTAAAACTAAACTACTACTAATAATAAAAGTCTACAAATCAAAATAGGTACGGAGGATACTAGATGGATACAACCATAAATGATAATCAATACAAGAACATGGATGTTTCCAACTCATAGACATGCCTTCCACCTCCTTGATCCTATGTATCTAATGTGATCCTCATGACCCTTGTTGTTTTATTGCATGTAACTACTCCTACAATTCCATTCTCGGCCAAGATAAACAATTTAGGATGAGTCCGAACCTTGGTGGGATGTTAGGATGGCCCTAAGGCCTCCCATAAGACCCCCCAAGATCACTGGAAGAACTTTGGAAGTCGACCCAAAAAGGCACAATAAGGAATGCCAAATGATTGAGGTGAGCTTGCTATTTATAGAGCTGCCAGGATGAGCAAGGGCGTGCTCAGGAGTGGTGCACGGCCGTGCACCTGCCCCACGTACGCCCTGTTGCTGCAGAATCTATCTTGTCTGTACTTCAGGTCGTGCACGGGCGTGCCACTTGATGGGCACGAGCGTGCTTGCTGACAAAGTGTATTTTCTTGTCTCCCAAGTTGGCTGTGTTGTCTTCTAGCGTGCGAGACCTCCGTGCAAGTGAGTATGGGCGTGCTTGGTCGACCTGGGTCAGTTTTATCATCGTTTAAGCCTCGAGAAGGTCTATACACATACTTGGGACATGCTTTGGGTCTCGTATCCTCAGGAATATCTGGTTTTAGCTGTTTTTACCCGAAAATCACCTGTTTTCGGGTTGGAGCTCCAATTTCCTGATAAACAAAAATAGAAACAATTAAGTAGCTATAATCATCAGTTTAAGCTCAATTTTACCTTATTCTGAGGCTATTTATGCATGTTTTATATGTGTAATTGATGACACATTACATGTCCAATACAAGTATAAAATATTAGAATGAGCCCCCAAAAGATGGTGCCTTAAGCCCATACTTTACTAGACTTATACTTTAGCCAAAGTTGGATTTGGTTATTAACAAAATTAACTTAACTGGACTGAAAACAGAAAATCTAATTAAATAAACCGAGCCAATTAACCACTTTTTAATAAGATTATTTAACTGATGACTTTGGTTATGGTTGAAGCTAATAACTGAATTTAAACCGAACCATACATACCCGTAGAAGTGATTATGTTTCCCGTCTTATCATGCGGGCACCGTGCTAGTTCTTTAGCAATTAGGTGAAGTTTTCGATTGAAAGTCAACTTCTGAGAGAACATAAACGAATGTCCTTATATCTCAGTGTCCAGTCTACATATTTTGGTGGTGATTTTTTTAACTTTATAAGATTATCTTAGCACATTAATAAATTTATTTATTTATTTTTTTATTTTTTTTTTTTTGGGGGGGGGGGGGGGGGGGTGTTATGTTACTAGACTACTAAATACAAAGAATGCCTTTGTCAAGAGATAATTCATAAAGTACGTTCATATAAACGTAACGGAATAATTGATGGTTATATTTGTACATTTAAATAAACCCAAGGGATGACAACAAGATATTATAATTATTTAATTGTTGTTTTTTAAAAATACGTGTTTCAATCCCATAAAGTAATAAACTAATAATCCATAACAGGGAAGAAAAAAAAAAGAAGTGGGACAATATCGTTATTTTATATTCTTTTTAGCTGATTGAAGTGTGAAAGACGACTAAAAATCGGTGGGGCTCGCACTAACTTGCGCCGAAGGCGACGTGTAAGTAAGATTTGATCTTGGCCGTTGGATGAGAGGCGCAATACGTATATGAAAATTGGAAGGAATCCGTAAGCGCCAGATAGAGGAGAGAGGTGCACCATCATTAATAGTTCCCATACTCTATGGTCGGAGAAAATACTTATAAAAAAGAAATGGTAGTTAAACAAATATTTAATGAATAAAATACTATTTACATACAAGTATTAGGGATTGTTTGGTAGCCTCTTAATGATAATTCAGATGCTATCTTTTAATGCTCCATAACTTCTGAATGGTTAAAAGGTAATCTTAAGTCTGAATGGTTAAGATGCAACCATTAAGATTTTACCTCTTAACCATTCATACTTAAGATTACATCTTAACTATTAAAAGGCTATGAATCATTCAGATGTAGCCTCTTGATGACTATTCAGAGGCTACCAAACAGCCCCTTTAGGTGGTAATTGTCCACATGTATAATGAATATGAGATTGAGAGAGAAGGGATGCTACCCATAAAGATCAATTGTTGGATTGACGAACGGGTCAACCGGCAATCACGAGGTTTATATTCAGAGTGCGGAAACCTCTGAATATGTTCCAACAACAAAAACAACTAAGAAACAATGATATGCAAGTAATTAACACACACAAACGGGTCAAAAGATTAAAGATTTATCATTAAAACAGAGCTCGAGTGTTACAATGATCAAATCAGACTTCTCAGACCAGGGGAGGGTGTTTGGAGAGTGTGTGTGGCAAAAACTTGTGATTAGGGTAATGATTGGGCCTATTTATACCTCCCGTACTCGTACAGACAGGTGTAGGCGATTGGGGATGCTATCCACCATACAGTATAGGTGATTGGGGCCTAATCGCCTATACCTGTATGCATTTACAACCCTAATCGCATGCTAACATAAGTGATTGGCAGCCAATCACATACCAAGTCTTCCCAATCGCCTATAAGCACCAAACACTCCGAAAACGCTTATAAACACCTCCAAACACCCCGAAACGCGTCCAAACAACCTATAAGCACCAAACACTCCCATGTACTAACAGACTCCCCCTTGGACCAAGCTAGTATACGTATGAGCCATAAATCACTCGATTAACGTAGCCAACGACCTATAGAGACCTATCACTAGCTAGGGACATACAAACAATGCACTTACATCAATGATGGAGAACTGGAGGCATACATCTAATAGATCTGATAATGATGAGGAACAAATTCATGGATGATAGCTCTTCAAACATCAAAGTCAGAAGAGCACTGGATGCAATTGACAATGCAACCAGAAAGCAATTTCTAAGAAATGCTCAAAATGACTTTAATCTTGGCTTAACTCACCCCTATATGCTGACTAAGATTAACCTGACACCACCTAATGAAGACAGTCCTGCTGAAGTTATCCATCCCAGATCTGGTATGATAATACTTATACCAGAAAAAAAAATATTTACAGGGATAACTAGCATATCAAGAAGATGTTCAGAGTAAGAGAAATCAGCAAATATTCAAACCAAACTTTGAAATATCTAAAGAATTGCATGGAAGCAGCTCAAGAAACGCTGGAACTTGGGGACATCAGGAAAGAAGGAGAATCTGGATATGCTTTTTGACAACAAGATTGAGTCAAGAAACTTATTCAAGAAAATGCTAAACATCTGCACCAATGCAGTCCCATTGAAGAAGAAGATCAAACCAACTAACAAGAAGATCTTCTAAAGAGTTGTTGAAACTAAGCTTATAATCTGTTGAAACATGTAATTCTGTATTTTTTTTCTGAATGTAATTGTCATTTCAGTTTTCAGTACTTTAAATTTGTGTTTTGTCTTTTAAAATGTAAATTATCTAAATATGCATCTGTTTACTTACAACACTTAGGGGGAAATTGTTAGAACCTAAATGAGAAAACATCAAGTGTTGAAGAAAACTGAAGCTAGGAACTGAATGCTGAACATAATGAAAAACATCCAGAACAGGTTATAGTTGAAGAGAAAAAGATTAGAAAATATTCAAGAACAAAATCTCTTTGAAGCATAAGACAATTGAAGACAACCATAACTCCTATCTGATGAAATCTGGGAAAGAAGACTGAAATCTGGGATAAAGGAATCAGATTTTCGGGACAGACTCTGATATAAACGAAGTACACAATTCCTAGATAAGGACTTCAGATTTCTTTGAATCTTGACAAGTGGGAAAGTTAAAAAGCATGCAACTTGATCCCAATCATTCATGCAAGACTTTCTACACCTCGTTAACCTGCAAATTCAAGTTAATGATAAACCAATTGTTTATTCATCAACTTGGGTCAACTCTTCTTTATAAATAGAAGACATCTTACGACGAAGAAGAGTGCCAAGTGTGAATGTGAAAGTGTGTGATATATCAAGTAAATACGATCGAGTCTTAGATATATCTTTTACACATACTCCACACCACATTCACACAAGCCATAAAAATTCTTTCGAGTCATTCTTTTGTAAAGGTAAACCAAGATCCTTGTTATAAGGTGATCGTTACATAAACTCAAAAACTTCTTAAAAACCTTTTATTCTATTATCTCTGAAAGTTTGATTTCTTATTCCGCGCATTATATATATTTATATTTATATTGTTGAACTCATATTGCCATTTGATCAAAAGTGAGGCTGATACTTCTGGACCAACAAAAATAATTAAACTCCATTCATTTAGCATTATATATTAGCATAACAAATATGGTAAACGAAAACCAGTTTATATATTTAAATATTAATAAATCGTGAGGTACATTTGATAACATGTACTTATGTGTTTTAATTATTTGTACATTAATATTCACAACTTGAAGGCGACGACAACTGTGTAGGTGGTTGCAACGCTGCGCTGGTGGGTACAATATATAGTGATGGCCAAGGTGATGACAATGGTCATGGAGGTGGCCGGTATAGTGGTAGTGACATGATGGAGGTGGCCGTGGCGATGGAAATGGAGGTGTACATGACGATGGGAGTGGCTACGGTTGGGGTGAGGTAATGAATGATCATGGGTTGGTGGTGGTGGGTGGTACTCACCCATTGTACCCATACTTGACAAGATTTCAACAGTGACTTAAATAACCCGTTGGACAATCTAAATAAATGTTCATCTAATATTGTTGAAAGTAATATTTAATTGTTCCTAAACAACTCTTGCAGGCTCATTAGATGCATCAAGACAAGGCTTGTCTCTTATCCACCTATTATTATCTCATTGTTAAAAAAAGAATCTCAAACTTAATGATAATTTTGGGACTGATAATTATTTATAAGGGTGTAGGCTGTGGAATGACATCCCATACCACATAAGCCTTTTAGGGTGCTAAGGACCGCCCCTTCCGCTAATACGGGGTGCTAATTAGAGCCACCACCAGCCCAATAACAAGCGTTATTGATGTTCAGGTGCCCCCTCCCCTAAAAACTAAATGTGGCCAACGGTTACTCTTTAAAAATGTTTTATTTATTATTTTTCACAAAGTATAATTAATTTTTTTAACCGTATAATTTTTTTGTTAACTCCTTTTATTTCATTTATTTATGTTTTCTAAATAGGTCTATACCAAGTGTCAAATAAATGTTGACGACATATTCATGAAAAGTTTTTCGCCGCTATGAACCATGGTGAATGCCTTAGCGATGATTCGTTTTCCGGCAAGTGGTCTTCGTTGCGTCTACAAATAAGCAACTTCAACAACATTTACAACCACCTAGTGAACAATCGTACAAGACCAAGCGACACCAACATGAACGCGGAAGCCTACAATCTATTTAGATCCCAGTAAGTGTCCCGTTCACTAGTACAAAATTGCTTAAATGGTGCTATGTATATGATTTAAAGATGCTATATATGAACAGCATCAATACATACGGCATCAACAAAATGGTTCTTTGATGATGCTGGCTGAATTGAACCACCCTCGTTAAACTCTCAACAGCACTAACAAATAGACATCCTCACTACAACAGCTTCATGCCACCTGGAACAATAAACCGCATCACCAAAGAGTTTTAGGGAAAAAATTCTAATTTAAAATTTCCAGGAACTTTTTTTTTCTTTCCAGTTTACCACCAGAACACACAAACAATTATATATATGGCAAAAGTTAGAAATAACATACCAAAAAAGCTAACTAATATTAATTAAGTTTTCCAAAAATATACGTGTTTTCTGAATGGAACACAAACGTATACAATATGTTTTCATAATGAAACACAAAAAAATTTACAACCCAAAATGTTGAGTCGTTCACTTGATACACTTTGCGACCCAAGTCGAACTCTTCAAATCTTGTAACCAGATCCGTAGAAACCGCCTAACAAAAAATAATGTGACATTAACAAAATGAAGCTTAAAAAACTATCCAATGTTAAAAGATGCCTAAGCATGATACGAATCTACGGATACATCAACAAAACATATGCAATGTAAAATCCTGCACAACATTTGGGTTCCTATTGTTGGTCTGGAAACTAGCACCAAGGCTGCGCAAGTTAGGCGGGTTGCGCGCTCTAGGCATTTCACTAACCTTACGAAAACCGCCAATTTCTGGGCCATAACATCAGCAGGCACTGTGGCAGTGCCACAATCACTACAAACCTTAGATGGGAATGCCACAATCACTGCAACACTTAGATGTCTACATATATTACAATCGACTATGATACAAAAAAATTTATAGGTTGATGATCGCGGGAAAAGGCATGTGTTCAAAGGCTGAAAGGAAAAACATGTAATAAATTAACTACAGCATGAGGGATATCAAATATGCTTTTATGTTTGACGTTTAATATTTACAACCTGTTGCGGCAAAGCAAAGTTTGCAGGGTCATTGTCCAGACATTGTATTTGTAGGTAGTGCTGTAACAATCCGCACATAACTAAAGATGATTCTGGCAAACATTTATCTATGGTTTTAAACAATTTGTTCAAGTACCTATGTCAAAAACATATCCAGCTCTTTGACTGCTTCAAATAATTCAGATTTGTCCTTGGAAGCCAAATTCTACAGTTAACAAAATATACATGTTGTCATCACCAATTAATATGCCTTGTTATAAATTTTGAGTGACAAACAGTTAACAAACTATACATGTTGTCATATTTAATTGAGAATTTAAATATACAAAGAATCAACATATCCTACTAAGACCTATTATTTTTTTTTTGTCAACGACAGCTACAAAAAATGCTTATCTTGAGTATGTAAACTCCACTAAACAAAGGTTGATTTTGATTTTCTACGGCGCGTTGCGCCTGGAATTCCTTATGCTATATGGCGTGACATTGCAGAATTCCTTACGCTATACGGCGTGTCATTACGGTACATGCACTCGTTATAAAAATCGAAAGAGGAAAAACTGAATACCAACGTGTGATATAGATAAATATTTATGGAAGCATAGTTACTCAATGAAAATCTAATCCATATTACAAAATATATAATTATGTTCCAACAGAAATGAATAAAAATCTAATTCATAATCCCACAAAGGAAAAAAAGAACATTACAATATTCCCACAAAGGAAAAAGTGTTGACAACCACCATCACATAAACCGTATGGAGGCCCTGTCTCCCGCAAAAAACACATCCGTATTACAAAATATAACACACTCTAGTGCAAATGAGATTTGAAGTCTAAATAAAGTATTGTGAAACTCAGAAAGCACTCACAAAACCAGCCCACCATAAAGTAGTTCACAGTTCTACTTTTCATATAACCAACCATGGTACTTTCTGGAATTAAAACAGCTACATCAACAAACCTGAGTATTTTTTGTAATTGAATGGAATTATTAACATTTCTTTACAACTAGACTAATCATATTTTTGATTCTGGAAATTAAAACAAACAGTAAACTGACCCAAAATCTCCATGAATCAAAAAAGCGAGAAACTTTTACCTCAGGCCAATATCATATATAGACGGAAAAGAGAGATGACCGTACCATCCAAGAAAATTCGAAGCTGGAAGCCATGGAAAAAACAGAGTTTGATTTTGACCTACACATGAAACCAAACTTCAAGAATTAGGGCAACAAATAGGATAGCAATTTCATAACGATAAATCCTCTTGAACCTAACATCCGTAGGGGCTATTGAACGAGAAAGAAGGACCAATTGAACGACGATGAATGAGAATTAAAAAGCCGAACGATTTTATTTTGGAGTGGGGGATTTGACCAGGAGGAATACGTTTAGGGTTTAGAATGAAGATACGGTGGGGAAAGAAATTTAGGGGTGAAAAAATTAGGGGGAAACTAAAATTTTGAAGGGTTTTAAAGAGGGAATGTTTTAGTGGTATATAAAAAAATTGAAAAAATTCTTGTACAAAAGGGTAGGGATGGCAATCAAAACCCGAAACCCGACACATTTGAGACGGGTTTGGGGTCGGCAGTGGCGAAGGTTGACCCAAGACTTCGGGGGGTCGAAAATCAGTTTCGGTTGGTCGAAACCGTATATACCAAAAATTTCTATATGAAATACTATATAATCGGAACTTCTGAGCGAAAATTCGGGGGGGGGGGGGGGGGTCGGCCGCCCCTTAAAAGTTACGCCCATGGGGGTCGGGTATTCGGGTATGGGTCCAGGTATGGGATTAGTTTTTAATTTTTTCACGGATTTGGGACGGGTTTGGGCCGGGTTTGGGACAAGCATACCTAATCGGGTATTGGGTTGGGATTACCTAAACCCGTCCCGTTGCCATCCCTACAAAAGGGAAACTAAAATTTTGAAAGGTTTTAAAGAAGATATATATATTTTTTTTGAAAATTAACTTCCATTGAAACAAGCGCGCAACTTCAAGATGAGGACGCCGCCAAAAAACTATAACATGTACACCGAATATTCATACCAATTCTTCCAGCTCAAAGATTTATGGCTCGATCTATTTTTTAACCAAAAGAACGACAACGATTTTAACATTCGCTAATGTCTCTATCCCTTTAGGGTAGATGGGGTGGTTATGATGGTCACGCCCATCACGGCTGGTCCATCATGGACCGCCCCAAGTGCC